>JAUCBJ010002235.1:0-58000 GCA_032718475.1 Nemertoderma westbladi | reverse complement strand
CATGGATAAATAGTGATATATTACACACTATAGCAGCAAAAAACAATGCCCTGACAAGTTTTCACAAAAATCCGACCCGTGTCAACGAGCAGCATTATAAACACCTCCGCAACACTACCAAAGTTACAATCAAAGAGACAAAAACGAACTATATAAAAACGAAGCTGAATTCTTATAGAAACAACCCAAAAAAACTGTGGAAGGAATTAAAATCACTTGGATGTCCTACAAAAAATACCCAGTCAATGCCAGTCAAATGCTTGCGAATAGAAAATAATCTGGTGACAGACCCTATGGAAATTGCAGAAGAATTCAACAAATTCTTTACCACCATTGCTGAAGAACTTGTTAATAAACTCCCACCAAGTAAAGGTGATTACAACCTTATGGCCGTTGAAAATTATTACAAATGGAAAGGCATAAACTGTAACGAATTCAACCTGAAAAAAATCGATATATCTTACATGTTAAATGTACTAAACAACTTAAAAACTGATAAAAGTGCAGGGATTGATGACCTATCACCATCATACTTGAAAGACATAGCCGAAGTAATAGCTGGACCCATGACGCATCTACTTAATGAGTCAATTGAAACCTCACTATACCCATCTGTATTTAAACTGGCAAAAGTGGTGCCAAGCTATAAAGCGGAAGCAAGATTAGACAAAGGAAATTATAGGCCTTTATCAATCCTATCCATTCTTTCAAAAGTTATAGATCAACCAATATATGATCAAGTATATGAGTACATTGAAGCCAACAAGATATTAGACCCTTTTCAATCGGGATACAGGAAAGGTTTCTCTGTTGAGACCTGCTTAATGTACCTAAATAACTACATAAAGGAAGCAGTCGACGATGGTAAGTTAACTGGTGTAGTATTTATAGACTTACGTAAGGCCTTTGACACCGTGGACCATGATATACTGTTGCGAAAACTGAGCTTTATTGGATTCTCAGGAGCCACTGTTGCTTGGTTTAAATCGTATTTGAGTGAAAGACGACAAGTTGTATATGTTCGTGGTGTACAATCTTCTGTTCGGGAATTGATAAAGCGGGGAGTCCCTCAGGGTGGTTTACTATCTGTACTAATATTCTTACTATATATCAACGACAGTGATATAGCCATAACCAACAAGTCATCAGCCAACACAATCACAGATCCAACACTAAATAATCCCGCACCTACTTGTTTATCACTGAAATTAGCTGATGATTCAAACATTTTAGCAGCTCATGATAACATAGACCAACTATCTATTTCATTGTCAGCGACACTAACCAACATCTACAACTGGGCAACAGATAATAAACTGAGCTTAAATTTTAAGAAAACAACAGCGATCATCTTTGGAACACACCATAAACTTGCGCGAAATAATAACTTAAAGGTCGTATGTAATGGAATTGATATTGAACAAAGGACAAGCATTAAGTATCTTGGTTGTCATCTCGACATGGATCTATCAGGTAACACCATGGCCGCTCAGGTCATAAAAAAGGGAAATAAAAACTTAAGATTTTTATACAGACAAGGGGCCTTCCTAGATTTCCACTTGAGAAGACAACTTTGTAACACCCTGATCCAACCACATATGGATTTTGTAGCTTCAAGTTGGTACCCAAGTACATCCAAAAGACTAATAAACCAACTTCATGCTTTACAAAGAAAATGCATACGTTTCTGCCTCAGATTACCAAGCCGCACGCATATCACTCAATGGCACTACAACGAATTGTCTTGGTTACCAATTGAATGGCGTATAAACCAGTTATTAGCGACGCACATGTACCGGATAACGCGCTCACTTTCACCGCCATACCTTAGTTCCCTTGTTCGATTCAACTCTGTGTCTATTGATCTCCGGGGTGGTAACAGTCGCGCGATAGTCCCATCGAGGCACACGGTTACGGGATGCGAATGTTTCTCGTTTATGGGGCCAACTATATGGAATGCGATACCCTTAGACGTGCGCAATGCAGTATCCGTGGAAGCTTTTAAACATAATATCAAAACACATTTCCTGAGTAAACTAACTTCCAACGAAAATACAATATGGGAATATTGAATATCAATGATTGAATGTGAATCATATAACTGCATCCCAGACCCCACCAGCCGAAACGTCTGTTACCTGACGCTGACATCCGCACCCCCCCCCCCCCCCCCCCCCAACCGACATGCCACATTAAACTTAAAAGATCGAGGTTTTTTATCATGATTGATTGTAAATATTATATCTTAATAGTTGTTTATGATCTATTTGTCTATTTTCTTTTTATTATTCATTTTTATTAATTTCGGTTTTTATTTTAATTAATTGTCTACAGTAGTTTAGTAATAAGTTCAAAGATTTTCTTTATAATTTTCAATATTGTCAATTTTATTTATAGTTTTAAATATTCTCTGTCTTAGTTATGATTTTAAATATTGACCATTTTAGTTATAATTTTAAATATTGTTTATTTCAGTTAAAATTTTAAACATTGTCTACTTTTGTATTATTCCTCGAGGACCCTCATGGAAACGAGGTTTTACCTCATGAGGCAATCCTCAAGCGCCACCTCACTCAAACTTACGTTGCAAACTGTATCAGACAAACTATATTTTCTATTTCTTTTTAATATATGTCCTGCTTCTCCGTTGTATATGTACAGTAATTTGTTCTTACTACACTTTTTAAAATAATAACAATTTTATTTTAAAGCATGCGGGAGGCGAATTTTAATTTCAATTTTAGTTAATTATCATTATTATTAGTTGATCCAGCACTTAATGTAATCAACCACTGCCATGTTTTATTGAACATATCAAAGTTTTAATTAGAATGTAATCTTATACAGTATGTTTTACCTTTGCTTTTAATGCATTTGTGTTCGTATTGTACGTTGTGTTGTCTTGTATCAGTAAAGCATCATATCCTCCCATTCATTATTCCATTATATTACTGTGAATTGTAATAATTGTATACTTAGTGAATATAATATACTTGTGACCTCCTACATAGTCGAGTCATGTCTGTTTAGTTTAAGAAGATATAATTTGTTTCCATTTGCGTCTCTATTATTGTTTCTATAGTGTTTTGGTGTAATAAAAAACTTCAAACTTCAAACTTCAAATCTTTTTAAACCTATAGAATAATTTCAAATAGAGCTGTAGAGTGGGATGTGTTGCCAGTCTGCCAGTGCACTGCTCTGCTACACTACCCTGCTACCTCCTACTGTCCTAACCTAACCCTACATCCATATTCGCGCCAGGACCGCCAGGATCCTCAATGCGCGCCACACGCCCCTGTCACTATGCGCCAGGATCCTTAATCCGCGCCACACGCCCCTGTCACTACGCGCCAGGATCCTTAATCCGCGCCACACATGTTGAGCAAACTCTACATAAATTCCAACCTGGGCCACACGCGTCCTGGTTAAACGAAAATCGCGCCAGCCATGATATCTAATGCGCGCCAAGCCAACAATTGACTACGAAATTTTGCAGTAATTGCTTAATTGTAATAATTGATCAGTTTATAATGCTGTAGCCCTACACTATTTTATCATCAACATGCGAGCGTAGCGAGCAACGAAATTTTCCAATTATGTTAACATAAATACAGTCTGACAGTAATAGTCAGATAGTGCTGTAGTTGTAGTAGTAGTAGTAGTAGGTCAACGTCAACTGACTGTTTTTAAATGCAGATGTGACAGTGTGATCAAAAGCGAGCGTAGCGAGCACGAAAATTTTAACATTTCAGCATTTAAAGTAGGCAAACCGACTGTTTTCAAATGCAGAAATGCAGATGTCATTAAATTGCGAGCTGGCGAGCGTAGCGAGCACGGAAATTTTGCTGAATCATGCAGGCAGGCAGGCTGTCATGGTTTTATTGGTTTGAAGAATCTGACAATTGAAAAACTTTTGAAACAAGTCATGTTTTTAATGGTCATGCTCAATCTGTCCGTTTCCATTTGTCCACAGCCAGACAATGCTAAGAGTAGGCTTACAGTACAAACGCGAGCGAAGCGAGCGGACATTTTTCAATCTTTTTAAACCTATGGAATAATTTCAAATAGAGCTGTAGAGTGGGATGTGTTGCCAGTGCACTGCTACGCTACATCCTACACTAAACCCTACATCCATATTCGCGCCAGGACGGCCAGGATCCTCAATGCGCGCCACACGCCCCTGTCACTACGCGCCAGGATCCTTAATCCGCGCCACACGCCCCCGTCACTACGCGCCAGGATCCTTAATCCGCGCCACACATGTTGAGCAAACTCTACAAAAATTCCAACCTGGGATGTCGGTAGGCCTACCGATCAAATACCGGTAGGCAGGTAGGGCTATGTCACTATGTCAGTACAGCGGTCAGGCAGTACCGGTCTGCGGTATGCACTATTTTTTTATTAGGCCTAATTATCACATCGATTGCTATTATTTATATTATTTAGGCCTATTTCTGTACCCTATTTCTGTATTTATTTACCTATCAATTTAGAGATTTACCGGTAGCAATGTCTTACATAAAACTGAAATAGGTTAAGATAGGGCACTGTGGAGTGGACACATATTAGCTGTATCTAGTGGGGCTCTGTGGTCCCATATTAGCTTGATCTAGTGCAGTAGTGGGACACTACTGTGGACCTATATTACAGTAGGCCTATTAGCTGTATCTAGTTGCTAGTGGGGCACTACTGTGGACACATATTAGCTGTATCTAGTGGGGCACTGTGGACAGCTGGACACATATTAGCTGTATCTACTGGGGCACTACTGTGGACACATATTAGCTGTATCTAGTGGGGCACTGTGGAGTGGACACATATTAGCCTTATCTAGTGTGTAGTGGGGCACTATTGTGGACCCATATTAGCTGTATCTGGTGGGGCTCTGTGGTCCCATATTAGCTGTATCTAGTGGGGCTCAGTGGACCCAAATTAGCTGTATCTAGTGGGGCTCTCGCTCTGTGGACCCTTATTAGCTGTATGTATTGTATTAATATTATAAATCAGTAAATATTGATCGTTTTCATACAGCTTTAAAGCTCTCTACACAGCTACATTAGATATACCGGTACCTAACTGACCTATATTTAAAATTCACTATCTGTTTATTTTGATATGTTTTTATTTATGTTTCAGCGGCGCAGTGGTAGCGAGCAATGCTGCTGCCATGGCGACGGGTTGTCTGGACACCCGGGTAACATCCTAGACTCACAACTGAATCATGTCTATTTAAATTTGTGTGCTTAATCCACATTTAGTAGGCCCTAGGCCTATCTAAATCCGTTACAATTTATACCCTAAGTTAAAAGCTGAAATGAGTATATAGTGCGTGTGGTACTCATTCAGTCATTGATATAAAACTCTGATTAATCAAAATTAGATTTATCGACAAAAATTGTTAAAAAAATTAAATTTATTTGCTTTTAATTACGGTAATTTGGTTCTATCATTTACGTATTTAGCGGTATATTTGGCCCTCAATCCTAGCCATTGTCCCCCCATTCTCCCCCCCAGATACAGGTTGCAGGGTTTCAGGTGACATAGAACAGTAGAAGATTCTACGAGTCGGTTAAACGCAAACGGACATCCTGAGTGGAGAAGACAGACAACTAACCGACAGACAAACAGCCAAACGAGAGTCTATTGATTGAAGAATTCATTGAAGATTCTATTTAGTAAATATATCTTAACTTTATATATACTGATTTAGTGATTGTAGGTTTTTATTATTTATTAACGTAAGTTCTAGAACATTTATCAGCCATGGACCGCGACCGTAGATCTAGACGTAGTAGGTCGAGATCTCGAGACCGTAGCGACTACAGACGCGGGGGTGGGGGCACTCGCTCCCCTAAACGGAGTCGCAGACGCGCCCCCTCCAAGTGGTGGGACGTGGCCCCCCCGGGGTTCGAACACATAACCCCGAAACAGTTTAAAGCGATGCAGGCCTCGGGGCAGCTGCCCACGCCGACGCCGTTGGACCCCGCTGTGGTCGCGCAGAGTATGGGCGGGAGCAACCAGCTGACCCGACAGGCCCGGCGGCTGTACGTAGGCGGGGTCCCCTTCGCCGCCACCGAGGACAACCTAATGACCTTCTTTAACGACCAGCTGACCACCACCGGGTTGACCTCCTGCCAAGGTAGCCCCGTACTGGCGGTACAAGTGAACCTCGATAAGAGTTTCGCGTTCCTTGAGTTCCGTTCCGTAGAGGAATGCACCCAAGCTTTAGCGCTAGACGGCGTCGTGTTCCACGGATGTCCGCTAAAGATCCGACGCCCGACGGATTACGCGCCGCTCCCAGGACAGTCGCAGACGCCGCAAGCCTACGTCCCAGGCGTCGTCTCCACCGTGGTACCCGACTCCCCGTATAAGATATTCGTCGGCGGGTTGCCTAGTTACCTAAACGACGACCAAGTTAAGGAGTTGCTCCAATCCTTCGGACCTTTACGCGCTTTCAACCTCGTTAAGGACACCATGTCCGGCCTCTCTAAAGGGTTCGCCTTCTTCGAGTACGTAGACAGCACCGTCACTGACCAAGCCATCGCAGGGCTGAACGCGATGGTTCTCGGCGACAAACAGCTCATTGTTCAACTCGCTGCGATCGGTTCTAGAACCGGAGGAGGCGGCGCCGTACAGCTCCAGGTACCTGGACTCAACACCGCCACCATGACGACTATGACCACCCCGGCGACCGAAGTCCTCTGTCTAATGAACATGATTACTCCCGACGAGTTAGTGGACGACGACGAATACGAAGAGATTCTGGAGGACGTTAAAGAGGAATGTTCTAAACACGGTAGAGTCCGCTCCATCGAGATCCCTCGACCGTTCAAAGGGAACGTTAACACCCCGGGAGTCGGTAAGATTTACGTGGAGTACTTCAGTATCGGGGAGTGCGCCAAGGCAACGGCCGCGCTAACCGGCCGGAAGTTCGCTAACCGGGTCGTTGTGACGTCATACTTCGATCCGGATAAGTACCATCGTAGGGAGTTCTAGAACTGTTACTGTATCCTAGGGAGTTCTAGAACTGTTACTGTATCCTAGGGAGTTCTTGAACTGTTACTGTATCCTAGGGAGTTCTAGAACTGTTACTGTATCCTAGGGAGTTCTAGAACTGTTACTGTATCCTAGGGAGTTCTAGAACTGTTACTGTATCCTAGGGAGTTCTAGAACTGTTACTGTATCCTATGGAGTTCTAGAACTGTTACTGTATCCTAGGGAGTTCTTGAACTGTTACTGTATCCTAGGGAGTTCTAGAACTGTTACTGTATCCTAGGGAGTTCTAGAACTGTTACTGTATCCTAGGGAGTTCTAGAACTGTTACTGTATCCTATGGAGTTCTAGAACTGTTACTGTATCCTAGGGAGTTCTTGAACTGTTACTGTATCCTAGGGAGTTCTAGAACTGTTACTGTATCCTAGGGAGTTCTAGAACTGTTACTGTATCCTAGGGAGTTCTAGAACTGTTACTGTATCCTAGGGAGTTCTAGAACTGTTACTGTATCCTAGGGAGTTCTAGAACTGTTACTGTATCCTAGGGAGTTCTTGAACTGTTACTGTATCCTATGGAGTTCTAGAACTGTTACTGTATCCTATGGAGTTATTATATTAAGTTAAACTACTCATTAGAGATTCATTAACTGTTTTTGTTTGGCGTTACAGTTTATTATTGAATTACTAATTTACAGATAAAGTCACATTATTTCTCTAGTCAATATAGACAAGAAGTTGGTGTAATTTGTTAACCAAATATATTTGATTCTACATTAACTTTCTATTTAAATACCCCAAAATTGTCTAGAATTATTATTATATTGTAAATAATAAAAACTGTTACAGAAAAATATAAAAAATAATAAAAACTGTTACAGAAAAATATAAAAATAATAAAAACGTTCGCGGAAATTTATAGCCTTTTTGGGATATTAAATAAAGTAAATGAAGAATGTAATTAGATTTCGTTTGAAAGCGAATTACTCTAGCGATTTGGGCTTTACTCTATTGATTCGACTGAACCAGTTTATGTGTTCCGGGTAGAATTGATATTTTGATTCTAAACTAAACTAATTAAGTATGTGGCGAATGTCCGCATCCGCGGATATCCGCATGATTTTTCGCATCCGCATCCGCACCCATAGCATGCGGATGTGACATGCGGATGTGACATGCGGATGTGACATGGGGATGTGACATGCGGATGTGACATGCGGATGTTACATGCGGATGTGACATGCGGATGTTACATGCGGATGTTACATGCGGATGTTACATGCGGATGTGACATGCGGATGTGACATGCGGATGTGACATGCGGATGTGACATGCGGATGTTACATGCGGATGTTACATGCGGATGTGACATGCGGATGTGACATGCGGATGTGACATGCGGATGTGACATGCGGATGTGACATGCGGATGTGACATGCGGATGTGACATGCGGATGTTACATGCGGATGTTACATGCGGATGTGACATGCGGATGTGACATGCGGATGTTACATGCGGATGTTACATGCGGATGTGACATGTTGATGTGACATGCGGATGTTACATGCGGATGTTACATGCGGATGTTACATGCAGATGTGACATGCGGATGTGACATGTTGATGTGACATGCGGATGTTACATGCGGATGTTACATGCGGATGTTACATGCGGATGTTACATGCACCATTCAAGCATCCTGTCTGAAGGCCCTTATGAAATTTTTTTTATTTTATCTTAAAATTACACTAATACTAAAAATACACTAACACTCGACGGGAACAATATAAAAAATGTTTGTTATATTTATTGTTTTGTTATATTATGTCCCATTCTGTTCTATAACCTTAGACTCTTGTTAGTTTATTAATATAAGATTAGAATATAATATTAAAATGCTGGTATAACCTTGATGTAAAAAGGAGGCCAGGCAAAAATATTTGTTTTAATACACATCCGCATCCGCATCCGCATCCGCGGATGTTAAAAATATGACATTCGCAACATCCCTACTGATATATTATAATATTTAATTATTTTAATAATCGGTATATTGCAAGATTTATTTTCACTACATTAGCTATTTGAGTTGAGTATATTGGAGCTAAAGTGTATAAACAGGATCCCGAGAAAACCGGGATCCCGGTGAAATAAGCAATCCCGGTCCCAATCCCGACTTCTTTTGGAACGGGATCCCGAAGTAAATATAGTTAAGTGAATTATGTTGAACATCTGATAAATAGTTCCAGCAGTTCGTAATTGTTCTGATTCTATATAGTTTGTATTTCAGTAAACCACCCGGTAAACAATTGCTAAATAATTGTAACATAACTTTATTTTACTAATATTAATATTTCAGAACTGCACGATAAAGTGAGTGTTACACAAAACCCGCCTCTATACTATTAACTTAAAGGAAATTTATTCATAATTGCAATCCCGATCCCTAAAAACGGGATCCCGAGAGCGATAATCCCGGTCCCGGAAATCCCTGAATTAAAGTCTGATTACGTTTAAACACTAAAGAAACTAGAGGGCGTTCTGGATCTCATTTTATTTCGTAAATTCGGAACATTCGGGATTTTATTCTTCCCAATCGTGCGGCATATAGAGTTAGGGGCGCCGGATATCCGGTAGGTTCTTCCGGATATCCAACCGGAAGACTATGGCGCAAAATGACCGGAAACACCGAATGTGGTTTAGTTTAGTGGGTTTGATAAATTAATTTAATTTAAAACAGTAAGGGAAAGGAGCAGGTTACAGAGGCGGTGTTCGGCGTTTCGAGTATCATTTATGATTATTTTGAGTTTAAATTTTAATTACTATTATATTAATTATTTATTGATTAATAATTTTCACTAATTTATTTTCTACTTTTCTTCCATATCAGTAATAAAATATAAAAAATAAATTATAGAATATGAATTATTTCGCCTCCTTGTAAATTTATATCATGAAAAATTTTAACGGAAAAATATCCTGATGGATTCCGGGTATCCAGTGTGTACTATCTGTTACCTTTGTAAAATCTAAAAATTATGTAACTAAATATCTTCCACAATCAGCAGTATTGTCTGTCTGTCTATGTCTAGGCCTATCAGACATCGTTTGAAATCGGTATCAATTCTCTCCGGAATATATTTTTATGATTTTTTTTTGTGTTTATTTCTTTATGGTAAGATGATTTATTTTTAAATAAAGAGGAGGCTAGGAGTGTTCCCTTCTAATTACTTTCAGTATAACTTTTAATTAAGTGATTATAATGACTATTTGCTGCCTTAAATTGATTCAATACGTATTTAATATACGAATAAAAACTAAATAATATATATTATATATTTTTGTTCGTGTAGTTTAAACGGGGCGAACCTCAGTCGTCTTCTACAATAACCAGTCCGCGGCGTGGTCACAGTCACAGGTTCGATCCCACATCACCACAACATTACACATTAGCCTCCTTTTTATTTATTATGGGTTTCGGTTTATGAATATATTCGGTTACCATAGTTGCACATTGTTTACTTTCTATAAACTTTTATGTATTTTGTTGCAATATCGTGTTTATTGAGACACATAAAATAAGTTTTATCTTCATTGTGTTTAAATATAATTTCATTTATAATACGGTATACGGTAGGGATGCGGCAGAGCTAAAATTCCACCCGGAGCCGGAGGTTTGGTGATTGATAATTCCAGTGTATTATTATAGTAGACATAGACAGATATGTGTTCATGAGACAGGGGGGGGGGGGGGGGGGGGGGAGGGATTTGATGCAAATTCTTACGCGGCGTATAAATATCTCGCCTCAATGTTAAATTATCAATTAAGGGAAATGAGCAGTTTACAGTCGCATGCTATTCTAATCAAAACAATAAACTATATTCAATAGAACAGGTTACAGTTTTATTTTTGGGAGGAATCAGCAGTTATTGGCGTCGATTTTTCAGTTCACATTCCCCCCCCCCCCCCCAGTTATTATGTCTAAATGGCGTTAGGTCCTGTCTCAGAAGTACTGCATCGTTAGGTCACTGCGTCGCAGCACTTATCGAAATATTTTGTAGTTCTACTGGAGAAACATAATGGCTGCTGTAAAAAGAAAAAAAATCTATCTGTGACGAAGCCAAAAAACTATATTGGAGAAGTGCGGGGGGCTACTCTACCGAGATCAAAACAACGCAGGACATCTTTATGACCATCGCTAATTACGTCTATAATTTATATCAGGTAATGCGTCATACTGTAGGTCCTATAGTCGTTAGGTCCTTTGACATAATGTCCTGCGACAATAGTTCCTTAGTTACAGCTGATTACTAGTATAAAATTAATCTGTAACATGTGCTATCGAGTCTCGTTTATTGTTTTGGTTTGAATAACACTATCTAGACTGACGAACAAAACTAGTAATACATGATGTATTTAAGATTTTTGAATTAGGGAAGAATATTAATTGAATTAACTGAATCAATTCAATGTTTTTGTTCAAACATTTAAGGGGGGGGGGTACACCCCCCCTCAGGTCAAAATTTTCATTTTTTGTTTTTTTATTTCATCTAGAGTAGAATTTAATGCGGATTTCAAATCTGGAAACGGCTTAGCGAGATCTCTTTTACTTCTCGAGTAATGGCTGGTTTTCCGTCTGTATGTCTGTCTGTCTGTCCATCGAAATATTAAAAAGGGCATAAAATAAGCAATCTGAATTGTTTACTGTTAGGATTTTTCTTAATGTCGATGTCTGTTTTAATATTTGGAATTATCTAATCACTATTTCTGTATCTCAGTCTGTCTCTCAGTTTGTCTGTCTGTTTGTATGTCTGTCTGTCTGTCAACATGTCTGTCAAAATTTAATTAATATATATGTAATAGACATTTGAGAGTTTTGTATTACATATTGAACAGTTGTCTAATGGACTAGTTGTCTACTAGTAATAACAAATGTGAACCATCATATAACAATAGCTAGTAATAATTATTCTGGGAAACAACCATAAACATATTTTTTTTAAATTCCGCAGGCTCTGAGAATAATTCACGTGCTGCGCGAAGTCTTCATGTGCAGCATGAACTTTTCATGTGCCGCGTGAAGGCTTCTTATTCTGATCAAAAAGCTTTCCGAGGTGCTCGATTAATTAACGTGCTTCATGAAGAATTTAAGTGCTACGTGAAACCTTCACGTGCTGCGCGAATGTCTCACCTGCTGCGCAAATGTCTCACGTGCTGCGCGAAGGTTTCACGTGCTGCGCAAAGCTTAATGTTCTGTGTAAAGGCTTATTATAAAATTATGTGGAAATTTGTATATAATTTTGAATGTTTCTTAAGGTTATCTCATTATTCCATGACTATTTATAACTAAATGACGAAATAGTATGCGATCAAATCAATACGCCAAAATGTAATTTGTTTACGTGCTGCGCGAAGTGTTTTTTGGCAAGCACTCTAAAATTATTTTAACAGGTTGTTAAAAGTGGGTAGGGGTTTTTTTGAACCAAATTTCATGAAATCCATTGAGAAATCACAAAATATGGATAGGGGATAACCAATGGGAAAAGAAAAGGAGATACCAGTACTGAAAATAGCGGGAACATTTGAAATATATTGTTCTTAAACTTTAAATGCGTTTATCTCGGAATTGTATTTTTCACATTCAAAATACTACTACTCAGCCATTTCTTAACCAATTTTCGAAATTTTTTTTTTGTTTGATTTCTTTTCGGGTTTTGATCAAAAGTTATCGGTTAGAATTTTGAATTGTGCCATATTAATTTCTTGAAATTAGTTAATATCTATTAAGTAATAATTAATATTAGTTAATAATATTTAAAAAATATTTAAGACCTAAATAAAAAATGTAACCGATAAGTTTTGTGGAGCCGAGGATGCTGATTCAGAAAAACCAAGTTTCGAAAATTTTCGCCCAAAATTGTGAGACTAGTAGTGTTTTTAGTGAAATTAACAATTTCGCTGGTGGCCGCTAGAGGGCGACGCAAATTTGAAAATTTTTTTTTTGAACCCAATCTTTGGCCATATGTTAATCCCCCGAAAGGTATAAAATATACAAAATTACACACAAGCAGAAATTATAGCCATTTGCAAAAAAGGTCCATAGGGGGGTGTACCCCCCCCCCTTAAACAATTTCGCAAGGGGGGGGGGGGGGGGGGGGGGGTTATCAGGAAATTTAAAAAAAACCTGTAATTAATGAGTTATTATGTTAATTACATATTACGTGTGGCATACAACGCATCTCTCCAAAGTCTTTCAATTCCTTGATTGTGGGTGGAAGGGCCAGCTATAAAACTTCCACGGTTTAGGCTCATTCCAAAGTAAAGTACGGGACATTCGTACACAATTTTGAACTTTGATTGCCTGTACAATGTTATCCACAGCACATATGTCCATAAAATTGTGCTTGGATTGAACTTTCGAATATCAGCTTTGATTTCGCGAAGCTTATGGCGGGACTTAGTCACTTTTGAGAAAACACCAGCTTGTCCAATTAAGGTAAAGTACGGATTCGTAAAAAATGTTTTTTTTTATTTTATGATTTCAATTCTAAAATTTAGCGAATTGTGCGCAGGTACCGTGTTGAGTTGATGTTTAGGATAAAGCTGTATTATCTTAAATAAAAATATAAATATTAGACGAATTGCTACATTGCTAATTTTTTACAGTGTGGTGTGTGTGGTAAAGTATGGGACATTGCTAGGTAAAGTACGGGACCTGTACGAATTTTATGGTCAAAATGGTCTCTTACACTTAACATAACAGTAATTTCTGGATAATTAGTGATAATAAAGTGGAACTAAGTATTTCCAACCAAGATATGGATGCAAAATGTGGGGCGACCCACAAATTGACCCGAAGTCTTAGCATATGGATGCCGTTGAGGAGTTGTCTGTCATCTGTCTAATTTTTGATCGCTAATACTGTATAACTCCATACTTGGTACGTATGAAGTGTGTCAAAAGTTTGGAAATAATCTGAAGTTTAAGGAATCAAATCAGACATTCTGTCTGTTGGTACCGATACTTTCAAAATTTTGATAAAAACCGAAATAAGTCCGCCAATCATTGATGAAATACTGTATAACCAAACTTGGTACACATGTATTCTGTGAAAAGTTTAGAAATTCTTTCCATTTTTCTAAAAATGTATCAATTACTGTACTGTACTTACCGATCTTCTTATCTGCTAAAAAACTAAATTTTTCGAAATTTGTTGTAAAGTACGGGACTTTACATGCATAAACTCAATGATTAGTTAACTGAGGAATGATTCTTAGTTCAAATACATACTTCTATGCTTCCCACTACTATCCCACTACTATCACACTCCTGCCCTCCAGGTTTCATATATTACATTAATACAGTGCAGTAAAATGTAATCGCCATTATGGTAAAGTATGGGACAATTTTCATTTGGCCGTGATCATGATGTTTCTGAGGGAGTGGATTATGAAACTACAGGTAATTGTTTCTTAAGATGACGCAACACAAACGTGCTTTGCATTCCACTGGGTGAGTGGGCTTAGTTAGACTACTTCTCTGTGTATAAATTAAAAATTGCACTATTTTTTGGTAAAGTATGGGACTTTACATGCATAAACCCAAAGATTTCTTGACTGAGGAATGATTCTCAGTTCAAATATAGACTCATATTCTTACGACCGACTATGACCTTAGAGTATTATACAGTAACACTCCTGGCTTCACATATTACATTAATACAATGCACTAATATAATCGCCATTAAAAATGGTTGAATAATAGTGCAGTTTTCAAACCGTGATAGTTAGTTGCTGCCGCACTGGTAACAACCATTGTTGATTCCGGCGTTTGTTGCGGCTGCACGTTTATCGATAACTTTTCACTTTATTTACTTTCATACAGTGTGATGAATTATTTCACTATAAGATAGCATTTGTAGTTTAACTTTAACGTAAAAACTTTCGAAAATCCGACGCATTTTGAGTAAGTTACAGTAATGTAATATGCCTATTCATATTTGTATACATAAAACCCCTAGTTGGTTACATTACAGATAGGTTACGAGTTCGAATCCCGGTCGGGAAATTTGTATTTTGGGGCCATTTATTTTCATTTGGTACAGATTGGTAAGCCAATGAGGTGCGTACAATGTATCGAACGATGAGTTGGGCCAATCATAGGGCATGGAATATCTTATTGCTCCAATGTGAGGCCATCGAATACTCTCGAAGGTTCTAGTGAATTCTATGTCCCAGATTTAGTATAAAAAGGGCTGGTTTGCCTTCGGTTATCACTTATCACACACATTGTACTTCTACTTGCTTAACCTTTTGCTAAACTGTAAATACACTGCAAACTCCTGAACATGTTTTCTTTTGGTCCAACCTTGGGACAGCCAAACATCGGGAAGATGGCAGCCTAGACCGTTAGGCCGTCAGCAACGCAGGGGAAAGATGTCCACAACACGCTAGCGCCCACATTGGATTTGACTGCGCACCCCCTTCGCCCTTCGAAATACTCCACTTGCCATGCAGCGCCCGCTTTATGAGGAAGGTAAGACTTTGTTCGACGCCCTTGCCCGCCGTAAGACCTATAGATCAGGGTAAGCGTGATGCCGTCCTGGACGCCGCAAAATTTAGGATCAAATAATTATATTTAGGCAGTCCTGCTTAGTTATTTTGTCAGTCCTGCGAACCCCTGGGTTAACCTGTATTTCTCATAGGTGCGAGCTATTGCCATTCGTCAGTACGCGAGTACATAGGTACGGACAGCATATGTTCCATAATTTAGTGATTCGTAGTACTGACTGTTTGGTACCGGTTCGCTTTGTAGAACATACATTAGCACCCCCCCCCCCCCCTGTCTGAAGTTAGTTATTTGATCAGGCAAGGAGGATTTCTGCTACCGGCACACCGCTTGGCCTAGGGAGGTTTTATTAATATCCTACCGCGCCTTGCCACGTACTGATAGGTATTTGCTGCTAACTACCGCGGCAACAAAGTTCTAGAATTAAATTTGTATACCAGATCAGCTAACGTACGGTAGCGATTAACCCCTATTTCTTATCTTACAACCAGAATCTGGTATTAGTGCCGATCACGGGTGTAGTTACTAACACTGTGGTTGCCCATTGAGTTGTGGATAGGAAGGAGAGAGCTTTGACGTCATTTGTGAGTATAAAGTTCTACAAAACGCGACTAGTTCATTTTAGTAGCTAGCGCACGGTATCATTTCGGTCAGAAAATCACTAAAACCTAGTGAAAAGATATACACCAAAATTGTTTTATTGTAACACACCCACACACACACGCCCTAAAACATATTTACCCTTAGAATTCTACTAGTTATAGCGTACTATATATTACTTTAGGTAGAATTTATCTGTATTTGTAAATTAGGATCTGATATTTAGTTACTACGGCAATAAGGAGTATTTCATTTTCGTTATTAAACTGTTGTTTTCTGCTCAGCAGTATTTTTACATTAGGCACGACCCCTTTTCGACTGATTTAGGACTGAATCAGTGTTGTTACGCTAGGTCTGTTAACCAACTAGCTCGTATATAAACCATATAAATCACACGGCGGCAAGTTACGGTATTTAGGACTGTCAGCGATAGTTAGGATTCGCTGCGCGGGGATTGTTTTCCCGTGAGTTTGGTCTGTTACTGTAACTGTACATCTGCCTCACCGGTTAGAGGACAGGTTTCCTTCTGTCTAGTTCATAGGCATTAGACCCGCTCACGTACGTAGAATAGACACTAGGCTCTGTTCCTCGCCAGTAGTAGTTTGTGTATTGTATCTGTTTGTTTAGATATCCTGGACTGGGATTTGTTGTCAGATACTGTACGAGCCCGTATACATTACTAGATCTTACGGTAAGATACATCGTTAC
This sequence comes from Nemertoderma westbladi, assembly GCA_032718475.1. Taxonomy (NCBI): domain Eukaryota; kingdom Metazoa; phylum Xenacoelomorpha; order Nemertodermatida; family Nemertodermatidae; genus Nemertoderma; species Nemertoderma westbladi. The sequence continues at coordinate 41,133 of JAUCBJ010002235.1, read as the reverse complement.
TAGGATCTGGTAAGCGGTATACTACTGGACCTTACAGTGAGAAATATTTTATTAAATATCTCGACCGAAGGTGCGTGCGCATTTTAGGGTGATATATATATATAAATATAGTTAGCTATTGTAAGTAAGAAATATTTTATATAAATTAGTGTATAGTATTTCTACCGTAGTGTATAGTATTCTCACCTTACAGTGAGAAATATTTTATTAAATATCTCGACCGAAGGTGCGTGCGCATTTTAGGGTGAGATATATATATAAATATAGTTAGCTATTGTAAGTGAAAAATATTTATATAAATTAGTGTATAATATTTCTACCGTAGTGTATAGTATTGTTTAGATCTGTTAGCTATTGAAAGTAGGAGATATTTAAAATTTAAGGTTAGTAAATTTAGTAATTTGTAGAACGTCCCCTGCTTCAGTAGGCTTTTAGGGTAGCTAGTACTTTTGTATTTAATATTTGACTAGCTAATAGTTAGTTTGTAGCATTTTGTTTTACGCCGTGTGTGTGCGGTGTTACTTTTCGGTACTTGAAAAGGTACATAGGGTTTAAAGACCAAGTTGTATCAGTACCTAGGAAGATTTTTCGTAGCGTAGAAGTAAAACTCTCACCTTCGACCTTTCAGGACTCAAGGACTCATTTCTGGACCGCTTCGAGGATTAGACCGCTTTTCGCAATGTTTGGGAGACAACAAATTCGTCCGCGCCGCCGAAAAACGGAAAGACCCACGTCCGGTTTGTATTTGGGAATTTGCACGACTGGAAGATCAAAGGAACGTAAGTTTTACGACTCGTGTCGTTCAAACTTAAGAAAGCACAGTAGTACTCAAAATTTGTGGGTTTCACTGTCTATTAGTAGTGTTGTTGGTACTTATTTTCCCGTTAGACGTTGCTGTTTTGCCTATTATTTGTACTTGTTGATCTACATTTTGGTAACTTATACCGTTATCTCATTTATTCGTACAAATTTAGCCGGTAGGCTAGATTATTACTTATTTTATTATATACTTTGTTAGTTTTATTTGTACCGGTTAGGGTATATATATGATATATATATATATCAAGGTAAGTTTGACATTTCGACATTTCGCCATTTTGACATTTCGACATTCTGACTTTGTTGATTTATTTGTACCGGTTAGGGTATATATATATCTATTATATATACCAAGGTAAGTTTGACACTTCAACACTTCAGAACTTTGACATTTTATTACCCGTACTTGACGTATATAATAAGACATGAGTGACACACCCCATTCGATGAGATACCCACCTACCGACTATGACTCGTGCGACCCGGACAGATCGACAGTAGACGAAACGAGAAGGAGAACCCGAGATTCCACCGATGTCACACCACTTGCGTCGCCGGTACCCCGAACGGAAATACCGGAAGCCGCAACGCGTGGCGACGGCAGAATCGAAGATTTCCTTACCGTCCCGCAGACTAGATCGCGGGAACCGGACATGGTAAGTTCGACTGGAAGCCAGGAGAACGTTATTAGGAGTATAGGAGGACACATGGCCCAGATTACTCGGAACCTCGGAGAAGGTTTTCGCGTTTTACGCGCGTTAACCGCCCCGATGTCGAGATACGAGTTCTACACCTTACAGGTAAGGATAGAAAGTAGGGTACATGCCTCCGTAGATAAACTTAAAGGTTTACACGAACTTGCAGAGTTGCGTGGCGATAACTTTACTCAGGTAAAGATAATAGACAAGTTGGTAAGTGCGAGAGAAAGCCTTATCCAGTTTAAGTCGGTGATAAGATTGGCTCAACAGGAGCAGTTCGACCAACTGCTAGGTGAGTCAGTTTCGGACGCGTTGTTACAACCCGAAGAGGAAGAAGAACTCTACTGCCTGGACGGGAGGTTAGAGACACTCACCAATTTTCTTCATAGATGCGGCGTACCGATCGAAGAACCGGAAGTCGAACCGCGAGGGACGACGGAAGTTCTCACTACGGAAGGCTCGCGAGCCTACCAGCATCCACCACTGGATAGATCGTTCGTTAGCATGCGGAGCGACGTTGGCGACGTTAGTAGGACAGCGTCTGTAATTACTCGACAACAACAGGAGGTTGCACGCCGACAACAAGTCGTCGAGGAAGAAGCGCAACAGAGGATGGCACAGATCGCCATCGAGGGAGAGAAACAACATAGAGAGGATGAGACGAGAATTGCGCAACTCAAGGCGCAAGCCGAATTAGAATCCTCAGAGATGAGGAGACTAGAAGAAGACTTAGCGCAAGAAGCAGCCGCATCGGCGGCAGCCGAAGAATTAGCACGGAAGAAAGCAGCATCCGACGCTCGCGCCAAGTTGGAGGCACGACAAATAGCCACTCGTTTAGCTATACAGGAAGTGGAGTTAGCGGCACAACAATAAGCAGCGGATCGACGCGAAAGGGAGATGCAATTACAGTTCGAGTTGAATCGTAGATCGCGCGAGGCAGCGAACGCGCAAGCGGACCTTGAACTCGACGCGAGAGATAGATCTATCAGATCGCAAGCTGGACACGACTTGTCTGCCCTGGATCGTATGGAAGCTCGATATCGCGGAATTCAAAAGCGAATCGAGGAAGGAAGTGTGGGAGCTATAGATCGAGGAGAGGAGTTCGTCGAGGATTACTGTAGACGTTTTCCCCAAGTTATTCCTATGCTCAAACCCGCGACTTCGATAAAACCGGTCTTTGTTACGAAACCTAAGGAAATAACGCCTGTGCGTTCGACGCAAGGCAACAGGTTTGTTGTGACGGAAATACCGCAACCTAGGGCGACTTCATCGCCAATTTTAGCAAGTAACATAACTACCGAACAACGGAGGAGGATGGATGTGGGTAGTACCCACTGGATCGGACAACATATAACGAGACCTACGACTTCGTGGAAGGCTTGCGAGCCTACCGAACAACGGAGAGCCGTAGATTCCAGACCACAATGGACGAGACCAAGAATAATACGCCGTACGCGAACCCGCCAACCACCTTATCCAGACGACAGCGATTCATCTAGCGACTCGGAGTCGACGGAACGGGAAATATTCCATACTGGAGCAGCGGATGATTACAAACGAGAGGAACGATCGATGAACACCTATATCTATAATCCTCCACGAGAAACACCCCAACAGAAACCCACGTTGAAACCAGCGGAAACGATCAGCGCCAAACAGTTCACCGAGATGACAGACCGAATAGCTCAACTCGAAGAACGACTCGAAGTGCAACCGTCAGATCGATCACGAACCAGCATGGAGTTGGAACAACCTAGACAACATCGACCACCAAGGAGAGAACAGGAGACTAGACAGACTCCGACCCATCGAGAAGAAGATCCCGTTAATAATTCCTACCGACCACCAACGCGCGGAAGGGAGCGACTGGACGACGCCGCCGAACAGGGACGCGGACAGTTGGATTTGGTTAGCGAGATTGCGAAATTCGCGGCTAGACACGGATTACCGGCACAGCAACCACCGAAGTTCTCTGGCAACGCGAAACACTGGCGCACACTGGTAGACTACGTAGAGTCCCAGATCGCTAAGTGTGCTTTCACCTCGCCGGATAAGTTTAATTACTTGCTCCAAGTCCTGTCTGGTGAGCCGAAACGATTAGCGGAAACCTTCATTGGTGTTCCCGATGCCTTTGAGTTGGTGTACGACCGTTTATATTCGATTTACGGAGGTAACGTCGCCATGGCTAAATCCATTATCGAAGACCTCTGTAGAGGAGGCAGCATTTCGAAACCGATCGACCTTCTACGACTCGCGGACGAAATCAAAAATGCTATAGGGACTTTACGGTCCATTGGACAACTCGAATACACTAACGCACCGACGGTTCTCATCAGGATAATCGGTCGACATCATCATCGACTCCGACGAGAATGGCGACGCATCGAGTACCAGCGTGAAGAGGCCGGCGGGCTTTTAAAACTCACCGACGTCTACCAACTGATTTCACGGGAGGCCGTGATCGAGACTCGATCGAACTATACCGATCACCATATCGCGGCGGAAGGGATAGCTATTTCTGCGCCGACTCGGACCAAACCATTTCCGACGAACGCGAAAGCCGTTACCTACGCCACCCCTACTGAGACTTCTAAAGTTCTGACGCCTATCGGCACCACGCAGCCACGACAACAGTTGCCGGCGGACTTTGCGGGATGCTCATACTGCGAGCGGAACGGCAGAAACCATAGCGGACATAAACTTCGTGGATGTCGCGCTTTTAAGGAGTTAGGGATTGAAGAAAGGAGACTCCAAATTCGATCGTTAGATTCCTGCTGGAGATGTATGAAGCCAGGACACGTCCGGAAGGATTGCCCGAGCGACGATACATGTCCTCAGTGTGGACGTAACCATGACGCGTTGCTCCACACAACCAGTCATACTCCGACCAGACGCTTTCGACGAGAGTATCCAGATAAAGCGGCTAGATGCGACGCGCTTTATAAGGAGCGTGCGCCGCGCGAGATCCGTACCTTTTATGCAGACTGTATGGATCAGTCAGGATCATCGGATGAGGACGAGGAGGAAGACGACACTTTCTACGTGCATGCAGGTGAGGAACAACCATTGATAACGCTCCTCACACAGAACCAATTGAAAGGGTTTAGTGTGATCCCTATAAAGATTACCGGAACCCGAGGGAGCAAGCGTATATACGCTATCTTAGACTCTGCGTCATCGCATAGTTATGTCGACGAACAAGTAGCCGACGTGGTTACGGACATGAGTCAAGGTAAGACTGCTCAGTATACTGTAAGCAGCATGCATGGTAAGAGAGCGATCCCTGTGACAAGAGTAAAACTAACCTTAGACACTCTTCTTTCCAAAGCGGAACACAGCAAGGAGGAGCGCTCATTACTTCCGGTAAGAAATTTGACCTTTGCAGCTACGAAGGACTTTAGTAACTTGCTCGGCCCTGTGCCAGAGCAATCACCGGAAGATCGTAAGTATTTCCGACACCTTGGAATACCGGAATGTCCTGTTAATTATCGTTCCATTGCGATGTTAATTGGGACAGACCAGTTTAACTTATAAAGGAGTGAGTGGGGCAGGGTTGTCGGAGTTTTAAGTAGTGAGTGGGACAGTGTTGTCGGATGTCGAAGGAGTGGGTGGGGCAGGGTCATTGGAGTTTAAAGGAGTGAGTGGGGCAGGGTTGTCCGAGGTTGAAGGAGTGGGTGGGGCAGGGTTGTCGGAGGTTAAAGGAGTGGGTGGGGCAGGGTTGTCGGAGTTTTAAGAAGTGATTGGGGCAGGGTTGTCGGATGTTGAAGGAGTGGGTGGGGCAGGGTCATTGGAGTTTAAAGGAGTGATTGGGGCAGGGTTGTCGGATGTTGAAGGAGTGAGTGGGGCAGGGTCGTCTGAATTTAAAGGAGTGAATGAGGCAGGGTTGTCGGAGTTTAAAGGAGTGGGTGGGGCAGGGTTGTCGGAGTTTTAAGAAGTGATTGGGGCAGGGTTGTCGGATGTTGAAGGAGTGGGTGGGGCATGGTCATTGGAGTTTAAAGGAGTGAGTGGGGCAGGGTTGTCGGAGGTCAAAGGAGTGGGTGGGACAGGGTTGTCGGATGTCGAAGGAGTGGGTGGGGCAGGGTCATTGGAGTTTAAAGGAGTGAGTGGGGCAGGGTTGTCGGAGGTCAAAGGAGTGGGTGGGACAGGGTTGTCGGATGTCGAAGGAGTGGGTGGGGCAGGGTCATTGGAGTTTAAAGGAGTGAGTGGGGCAGGGTTGTCGGATGTTGAAGGAGTGGGTGGGGCAGAGTCATAGGAGTTTAAAGGAGTGAGTGGGGCAGGGTCGTCTGAGTTTAAAGGAGTGAGTGAGGCAGGGTTGTCGGAGTTTAAAGGAGTGGGTGGGGGAGGGTTGTCGGAGTTGTAAGGAGTGGGTGGGGCAGGGTTTTCGGAGTTTAAAGGAGTGAGTGGGGCAGGGTCGTCTGAGTTTAAAGGAGTGGGTGGGGCAGGGTTGTGGGAGTTTAAAGGAGTGAGTGTATTCATGCAATTGTCCCCTGTTTGAACCAGTTCACCTACACACACACACACGTCACACACACACACACAGACTTTTGAAAAACGGCCATAGTATAATTATATCAGTTCGCTGATGGCTCGCCATACGTGTCTCGCCCCACAACGCTAGAGTTATTACTTCTCGAGATATTGTTCAAAATGTGAGCACTGACTTAACTTAAATTACACGTGTGTGTTTTTAGCTGGTTTTTGGTGTAGTTAGTTTGATTAACATGTGTCCTGCACGGGTTAGTGTAGCTGATGATCCAAATCCCGGCGAAGCAAAGCAAAAAAAAAAAGTCCCGGCGAAACACATGCAAAAATGTAACCAATGTGATAATTTTACTTACAGTATTTAAACAGGGTTGCGCTTTGTGTCCCTGCTTAAATAAAACGATGACTACTTACGGTTGAACAGATAGGAACATGTTGTTTCTCTGTTTCCAAATAATTATTTTACTTGCTTGATATTGGTCTGCCAAAAACATAATTCGTTCAACTCAAAATTATATTTAAGAGACCGGATCATGCTGAACATGGTTGTATAAAATATGCCTTCCTATTATTTTATTCTTATTATATACACCATGACCCGTAATATAGTGTCATTTTCGGATGACACGGACCCCCCCCCCCCCCCCCCCAAATTTGTCTACAAATCTTTATCATATTGTTTGAAATTTGAAACACAACTAGTTCAACTCACCGAGGTTGTTACCATGAAGCCGGAATTTTCGATTTCGCCTGTAAATTTTATTTATAAGCGTTTTAAAAAATTGTCTTTTGCGAAATCGCACCCTCTGTATCATTGCCATTCTTCAGATTAGTCGTAATTTTTTTCACATCAATAGAAAGCTTGCATTGCAAGGATTCCAAATATGTAACAATGTCTGAATTTCGTTGAGAAACAGCTGAGAAATAGGCGTTCAAAGATTGCAAGAATTATTGTTCACTGCAGGCCATTTATTCTATTTAATAAATACACAATATTCTGGAACAATTTGTTTATGTATGATTAGCTAGGCAATATAGATATTGTATAGGCATTCCGCTGTTGCCTACCAACTCATAAAATAAATAACACGTTCAAGAATATTATGTATTTATTAAATAGAATAAATGGCCTTCAGCGAACAATAATTCTTGCAATCTTTGAATGCCTATTTCTCAGCTGTTTCTCAACGAAATTCAGACATTGTTACATATTTGGAATCCTTGCAACGCAAGCTTTCTATTGATGTGAACAATTACGACTAAAGTGAAGAATGGCAATGATACAGAGGGTGCGATTTCGCAAAAGACACTTTTTTAAAACGCTTATAAATAAAATTTAAAGGCGAAATCGAAAATTCCGGCTTCATGGTAACAACCACGGTGAGTTGAACTAATTGTGTTTCAAATTTCAAACAATTTGATACAGATTTATAGAAAAATCTGGGGGGGGGGAGGGGGGGTCCGTGTCATCAGAAAATGACACTATATTACGGGTCATGGTGTATAATATATACTGTATATAATAATAATAATAATAATTATTATTATTTTTATTGCTTGATTTTGGTCTGTCTATTATTTTCGTTCTACACTAGACTATATAATAATTATATATATATTCAGGGTACGATATATTATACTAATATGCACTAATATGCTCCAGCACTCAAAAAGGCGTACTGCTGCTATGGTGAATGCATTGAACCAAATACAATAAGTCCCCGAATTTTATGCACATCCGCGGGTTTGCAGAAAAACTGTAATAATAGCCTTAAAATTTGAGAAATGTAATAAATGTTTTCGATATCATAATAAATATCAACCTAAAGGCACACTGGCAAAATATGGAAGGGAGCAAAGTTATCCAGACCTGCTAAAACTAGCATCGAAATATAGGCCCTACTATATACTACTAGGATCGGCATGCTGCATTGCAGCTGCATTTTTAAGAATGCTGTGCCGGCTTATCGACAAAATTGCACCGCCACAACTCCCTATCACCCATGACATTTGCTAGATCATCCGCATCTTCAAGGCCAGTGTTCTTTAAGATGCGTCTCAAGAAAGTCATGGGCTGTCCACCATGCTTATTCACTCCATGAGGCTGCCAAAGTACAAGATTATGCACTGGCTGGTCCTCACGGCGAAAGCAATGTCCTGCAAAGCGGAGGCGATTTTGTTCTAGTGTCAAGCTTGGGGGAACCAATGGGACACCTCCAATGTTATATAGAGTCTGGTTGGAGATGTGTGCATTGTACTTGACACAATGAACCAGGCGTAGCATTCTTGTGAATGTGCCATCCAGAGATTTGGTGTCCTCAGCAGTTAGAGCCCAGCATGGACTCCCATAGAGGAGTACTGGAACTACTGCTGCTCTAAATAATCGGACCTTAAGTTTCCGATTAATTCTCGGTGACTTCCAAATCCTGGAATAACCAATAACCAATAACGGAAGTTCAATGGCAGTGAATTTAGTAATATTATTGATGACCCCTCTGTCAAATTACATGTAAGGCCGCATTTCACATTACCGAGTCAAAGACGAAGTCAAAAGACAAAATGTAAAACACATCACATGAAATTTAATTTTTCATAGAATGCCCCTATGTATTATATTAGGCATATATAATGTATTATTATTTATTATTGCTTGCTAGCTATATTTATTTATTTTTTTTTTGACTTTGACTTTGACTCAGGAGTGTGAACAAGGCCTAAACCGGTAAAATTCATGGTTTTCCAGTCAAAGAATTGTTTCCATAGTTTCAATTTTACATTATTTATTGATTTCTAATTTTAAATTTGCTTTGGGGCCCCAAAAAGTCGGGGGCCCCTAGGCTATAGCCTAGCTACACTAGGCCATAATCCAGCCCTGGGCTGCTGGCAACATCTTTAGTGATATTAATTCTGATGATAACTTGAATTGCAATTTGATTCTAGGGGATTACTTTAATGAAACAACATTTGATAACCAATTCTACGGAAATAACAGCAGATCGAATTTGTCATTAATGCGTTTAAATTGCAGGAGCTTAATCGCAAATATATGTGCAATAACAAATTTTTTGTAATCTATGAATGCCAAATTCGACATTCTGTCTTTTTCGGAAACGTTTTTAACTAAAGATAGTGTATTAAATGAAGTTGCAATTCGTGTATTTAAGGAACTTTATTGTGATTTTCGAAAATGGTGTAAAAGAGACTAGCCAGAGGAGGCACGGCTATTTATGTGCGCTCCCACTTAGAAACATCAATACGATCTGACCTCCGTTTCAACGGCCCTAAAAATTGCTGGATAGAAGTGGTGAGGTCACACTAATAAGCCATTATTAATTGGCTGTATTTATCGCTCATTCGATCTCATTACTCCTCATGAGAACACATTTACTTGTGAGAAAGGTGGAAGCTTGATAGACTTTCTAATAGCCTCAGAAAAAATATCGAGTAATTGTGTTGACATTTCCATTGATAAAAACTTTGAACTATTTGCTGGAACTCCAAATAGAAGACATTACCCCGTATATTCAGTGTATAAAGACTTAAAGTGACGGGAGAATGACAATGATATAAAAGTTATATACTGTATGAATTAATTGTCTCTCTGTCCGAGTTCGCTCGACTTACGAGTATATGAATTAAAAGATACAGATTGGGCTTTCTGGTCACATTCATTAGAAAATATATTGAAAGAAACAAATGATACATGGACACTCCTTGAGGACCTTGCGGAACTATGGGAGTTTTTGTTGGGAGCTACTGTATAAATCTATTATTATTATTATTATTATCTTTATTCCAGGCTTAATATAGCAGCCCATAAAAGTACCGGTAAATTTATATATCGAGTAAAGAAAGCACAGTGTCAAATAAAGTTAGCAATAAATAAGGATCGGTTATTAAAAGATTAAAGATTTACGTTAGAAAAAAGGGGCCCTGAGCAGGACAAAGAACAATAATATATAAAAATAGTACAATAAATAAATAATTATGTAAAATAGAATATAAGAGTTATAAACATTAAACAAAAAGAAAAGAAGAACATAAGGACGTACGGCATTACAATATTACGTTTGTGGCACAACATTAGCAATAAGCAACAAGTGACACACAAATGATACGACTCGTGGTACATACTAAGCCAACTGTTTGTAAAATTCGGTTTTCAGATGATCTCATGCGATGCAACTGGGACTCCAACGCACTGTGGCGGATATGAACCAGTTTTGTAAGATTTAGAGCTCCACACATATAGGACACACTACTGTCGTCCGAGAATCCAAATAACTTTCTAATTATATTGTTGTAACCCGTAATCGATTATACCTTGTAAGAGAATAATTTTGCCTTGCCCATAAAGAATTACAGTATATCTGGGTGCAGAAAGAACGGAACAGTTTTATTTTAACAGTTTTCGAACAGAAACTAAACTCTCTTATATAAACTGGACAGCTGATTGAGTATGTCGTAACTATCGTCCGTGGTACAGTGAAATATGTGGCCTAAATATTTATACTTACTTACAGTTTCAATAGGTTTACCGTTAATGCTGAACATACTTACCAAGCTTGATTTACATGATTTAGGTGCGAAGTACATGTATTTGGATTTTTTGATATTGACTTCACTGGAATGTCTATTAGCGTAATATACAAATGTATCTGTAAGTTTATGGAGACCTGCTATGGAGTTAGACATTAAAGAAAGATCATCCTCGTATAAAAGATGGTTAATCCTATGATTATTTAATTGACATCCTACGTTTGTCAGTAAGTTTCTTGCTTAAGTCGTCAATATATACTGCATAGAAATAGTAACCCGATAATATTCCGCCTTGCTTTGTTCCATTGAAAGCAAACGTATACAGGGCTGTCATTTTCTAAGTAAAACTGTAATATTTCCTTTAAAGCATAAATACATAACTCAGTGCCTAATTTTCCTTTGAAGCCGAATTGTTGGCTTCTATTAGTTGCCAGCGCAATACCTCTGTAATTATCAAATATGGTGATATCTTCGTTATTATCCTTCACAATGGGTAGAATGTTACAACGCATGAGATCGTCACACATATAACCATGGACATTAAAAGAACTAAAGGTTAATGCCAAATGCGAGAATAAACAGGCCGTACCATTGGTATAATGTTCGGTGGAAATACCGTCAGGACCAATTTTACAAGCAGACAATCTGGCAACTGCTACAGCTATTTCTGTTTCAATTACTATCATGTCAGATCTATATACAATATTAGTAAACTGTGATTCTACGTTATTCTTGTCAGAGTCGTCGTTTACTCGGTTATATGAATTGGGAAATTTTTCCATAAAGGTATTACAAATTTCGTTTTCACCAACAGCACCTCCCACCTTACTAGAGAGCGGTACATTGGAACCACAGTGTTTCCTAACATTGTCCCAGAAATCGTTTTGATTGCGAGAATACAGTGACTCTGCAAGTTTATCTGAACGGATTACGTTTTCACTACGTTTACATTGGCGTAGTGCCTGTTTAAATTCTAGTTTAGCAGACATATATTCACGAAAAATAGGACCTGCTCGGGGACACCCATTGGTACGCCATATTCGAAAAAATAACCTAGACTGGCCGTATAAGTGCTTAATGAGATCATTCCAACCGGGAACTATTTTTAAATTATTCTGTATATGTGGACTTCTTTGTTTAGGGATAGTCCTAGCAGCAGCCAGATTTACAGCACCAATAATGTCACTGTAATAGGCGTCTAAAGCATCCCTGTGCAAACTATTGTCACATTGCGTATTTGTACAGCTACATGTATCCTTAGGGACATTTATCTTACATAATAAACTATTAAGTGCCGCTTGGTACTCTAAAATATTTGAGTTGGAAGCTTTACTCCAATTGGGTCTGTTTAATATTTTGGTGTCCGAACTAGAATGATTTATATGGCCTTTTGGCTGGTAGACGGATTTACTAAAACCATGAATAAATAAATTAGCACAAATTGGCATATGGTCATAAAAAGTTAAATCGAAATTTACCGAAATATTAGATACCAATGAAATGGATACCTTTGTGCATACCAAATGGTCCAACCAAGAGTGTGACCCATGTGAGGCACTAACAAAGGTGAAGGTATCATTGGGTAGTAATTCTACATCGTGTATTGCACAATTAGAGATAATACACCAATTGTTAAGGTAATCAAAAAAATAAGTATTAATGTCAGCATTAAAATCTCCCAGAGCTAAACAAATCAATCAATATATCAATCAATATATAATATTTATTTTCCAAACATCAAATTTTGCACATAACAGTTTAATGTGTGAAAAAATAAGTCTTGCAGATGAATATCAAAAATTTGAAATTATGTTCTAGAATTTTTATGGAAGCAACAGAGATTGTCAGTAGCAGATGCTAGTTTTGACAATAACTGTTGTAGTAACTTGATGTTGGAGAGGGGGGGGGGGGGGGGGGCTTACGCCTAAGGGGTAGGGGGGGGGGGGGGGGGGGGGGGGGGGATTGAGAGCAACGCCAGATCAGGCGGATGATGTTTTAATTAATTTAGGTTTATGTTTATTTTATCTTACTTTATAGATTTAATTATAATTATTATTCTATTCTATTAATTTTATTAATTAGTTACAAACGTTATTACAAGTTATAAACGAGTTATTTACAAAAGGAAGTATTAGCTTCATCAAAAATTGCACCTAGTTTTCCAATGCATTCTAAATATAAATCTGCATTATCTACGCATCTATGTCATGAAAATGTTTTGAATACCAAGGTAATATCGAAGCACACAAAACCGTTCTGGAATTAGGGTCTATCAAAATTGTCGAATGAGCTGAGGGCAGCCCGAAGAGCTATCGTCTACGATCTTATCCCTGCAACCTGTCAAAATATAATGATGCAAAACAGCGCTTTATTGACAAAATAGAAACATCTCACATGTTAGGAAACACTGTGGTTCCAATGTACCGCTCTCTAGTAAGGTGGGAGGTGCTGTTGGTGAAAACGAAATTTGTAATACCTTTATGGAAAAATTTTCCAATTCATATAACCGAGTAAACGACGATTCTCACAAGAATAACGTAGAATCACAGTTTACTAATATTGTATATAGATCTGATATGATAGTAACTGAAACAGAAATAGGTGTAGCAGTTGCCAGATTGTCTGCTGGTAAAATTGGTCCTGACGGTATTTCCACCGAACATTACACCAATGGTACGGCCTGTTTATTCTCGCATTTGGCATTAACCTTTAGTTCTTTTAATGTCCATGGTTATATGTGTGACGATCTCATGCGTTTAACGTTCTACCCATTGTGAAGGATAATAACGAAGATATCACCATATTTGATAATTACAGAGGTATTGCACTGGCAACTATAAGTGGTAAAATTCTAGAACTAATATACCTTGAACGTTTTGGTGGTAAACTCAACACTACTGACTCACAATTCGGCTTCAAAGGAAAATTAGGCACTGAGTTATGTATTTATGCTTTAAAGGAAATATTACAGTTTTACTTAGAAAATGACAGCCCTGTATACGTTTGCTTTCAATGGAACAAAGCAAGGCGGAATATTATCGGGTTACTATTTCTATGCAGTATATATTGACGACTTAAGCAAGAAACTTACTGACAAACGTAGGATATCAATTAAATAATCATAGGATTAACCATCTTTTATACGAGGATGATCTTTCTTTAATGTCTAACTCCATAGCAGGTCTCCATAAACTTACAGATACATTTGTATATTACGCTAATAGACATTCCAGTGAAGTCAATATCAAAAAATCCAAATACATGTACTTCGCACCTAAATCATGTAAATCAAGCTTGGTAAGTATGTTCAGCATTAACGGTAAACCTATTGAAACTGTAAGTAAGTATAAATATTTAGGCCACATATTTCACTGTACCACGGACGATAGTTACGACATACTCAATCAGCTGTCCAGTTTATATAAGAGAGTTTAGTTTCTGTTCGAAAACTGTTAAAATAAAACTGTTCCGTTCTTTCTGCACCCAGATATACTGTAATTCTTTATGGGCAAGGCAAAATTATTCTCTTACAAGGTATAATCGATTACGGGTTACAACAATATAATTAGAAAGTTATTTGGATTCTCGGACGACAGTAGTGTGTCCTACATGTGTGGAGCTCTAAATCTTCCAAAACTGGTTCATATCCGCCACAGTGCGTTGGAGTCCCAGTTGCATCGCATGAGATCATCTGAAAACCGAATTTTACAAACAGTTGGCTTAGTATGTACCACGAGTCGTATCATTGGTGTGTCACTTGTTGCTTATTGCTAATGTTGTGCCACAAACGTAATATTGTAATGCCGTACGTCCTTTTGTTCTTCTTTTCTTTTTGTTTAATGTTTATAACTCTTATATTCTATTTTACATAATTATTTATTTATTGTACTATTTTTATATATTATTGTTCTTTGTCCTGCTCAGGGCCCCTTTTTTCTAACGTAAATCTTTAATCTTTTAATAACCGATCCTTATTTATTGCTAACTTTATTTGACACTGTGCTTTCTTTACTCGATATATAAATTTACCGGTACTTTTATGGGCTGCTATATTAAGCCTGGAATAAAGATAATAATAATAATAATAATAGATTTATACAGTAGCTCCCAACAAAAACTCCCATATTAAAATTCATGTTGGGGAATGTGGCGAGTAAAAATATTAAACGATAAAACAAAGGAAGGACTGTCAGCCACAGGTATGAAATAATAGGTGATTTTTTCCTATTTTTTCATACCTGTGGCTGACAGTCCTTCCTTTGTTTTATCGTTTAAAAACTCCCATAGTTCTGCAGGGTCCTCAAGGAGTGTCCATGTATCATTTGTTTCTTTCAATGTATTTTCTAATGAATGTGACCAGAAAGCACAATCTGTATCTTTTAATTCATATACTCGTAAGTCGAGCGAACTCGGACAGAGAGACAATTAATTCATACAGTATATAACTTTTTTATCATTGTCATTCTCCCGTGACTTTAAGTCTTTATACACTGAATATACGGGGTAATGTCCTCTATTTGGAGTTCCAGCAAATAGTTCAAAGTTTTTATCAATGAAAATTTCAACACAATTACTCGATATTTTTTCTGAGGCTATTAGAAAGTCTATCAAGCTTCCACCTTTCTCACAAGTAAATGTGTTCTCATGAGGAGTAATGAGATCGAATGAGCGATAAATACGGCCAATTAATAATGGCTTATTAGTGTGAGGCCTCACCACTTCTATCCAGCAATTTTTAGGGCCGTTGAAACGGAGGTCAGATCGTATTGATGTTTCTAAGGTGGGAGCGCACATAAATAGCCGTGCCTCCTCTGGCTAGTCTCTTGTACACCATTTTCGAAAATCACAATAAGGTTCCTTAAATATACGAATGGCAACTTCATTTAATACACTATCTTTAGTTAAAAACGTTTCCGAAAAAGACAGAATGTCGAATTTGGCATTCATAGATTACAAAAAATTTGTTATTGCACATATATTTGCGTTTAAGCTCCTGCAATTTAAACGCATTAATGACAAATTCGATCTGCTGTTATTTCCGTAGAATTGGTTATCAAATGTTGTTTCATTAAAGTAATCCCCTAGAATCAAATTGCAATTCAAGTTATCATCAGGATTAATATCACTAAAGATGTTGCCAGCAGCCCAGGGCTGGATTATGGCCTAGTCTAGCTAGGCTATAGCCTAGGGGCCCCCGACTTTTTGGGGCCCCATGTAAAGGAGGTGCAAATTAAAAATTTGAAATCAATAAATAATGTAAAATTGAAACTATGGAAACAATTGTAACATTCTCACCCAGATTGGACACAAACGCACCATGAACAACAGCCAGTCTTTCCTTTACAACCACAGCAGCTAACATTCGGGTTGGATACCGATCTTCCTTGTAGACTGTCCTTGTCCCTTGCACCTCCCGATTGAATATGGGTTAAAATTGGTGCATAATGTCCCATTCTTCAACAACGACAGTTTTTGCATGTTCCACCAGGAGCGCAGGAACAACATTGTTGTCTACCCTGGGACATACTTTGGAATGATCAAAACAAAAATATATATATCTATTATAAGACTAATCTAAATATATCAGTCAATCGTACAAAAGAAGTTGTGATTGAATTGTCGATATATTAGTTAATCGATTGAATTCAATATTAACCCATGGTCAGTTAATTAGCATCACATAAATGATCACTCCAGGGCGTCGGAAGTCAGTCAATGAAATGTACTGGTGACACAGTCTCAGACAACACGAAGTGGGGCATTAAATTTACACAAATTAACATTTATGATTTATGGGTAAGAAACAGCACATTCTCATGGAGGCAAGTGATGGCATTCAGAGGCCGTAAAGCAATAATGAAAAATGATCAAACAAAAATATTATACAAAATATTGAAGTAAATAAATTGAGTTAGTGATAGCTGATGCACATGCACAATTGAGTAGGAATGCAACTAAGCGATACGGCAATGGAGCAATTAATGAAAATCAAATAATGTTCTCTTAGAAAATTTTTATTTTTTTAATATTATTATTACATTACATTATTACATTTAGCTGAAGCATTAATAGTGCAAATCAATATAATATAAAACTAAAAGTAATATTGTAATATACGATACATTGAACATTAGAAAATGAAGGCCATAACTATAGAATTATATTCTCATAAATGCCGTGGATTTTCAAAATTTTATTTTGTTCGAATTAATTTGCTATAAAGATTACATTAAGTCCTCATTTGTATTTACTATATCTATTTGTATAACATTGTTTAAGTGGTTCAGTAGCTCATGCTGTCATGAGTAGGAATGCCTAAGGTGCGTGGTAAAAGCTAAGGTCGGTGGTAGCGTGCTAAGGTCGGTGGTAGCGTGCTAAGGTCGGTGGTAGCGTGCTAAGGTCGGTGGTAGCGTGCTAAGGTCGGTGGTAGCGTGCTAAGGTCGGTGGTAGCTTGTTAAGGTGCGTGGTAGGGAGCTTCTAAGGTAAGTGTAAAATCCAGTGAGAATATTGAGTTCTCTGGTAGTAGAGGGAAATTTAAATTCTATAAATTGTACTTTCAGTGACGCTGCCTATCTATACACTATACCTGCCTTAGGCTGTTAGGGGTCTATTATCAGCCTATTATTAAAGCAATAGGCAGAGGATGTTTAAAGGCAGAGGCTGTTTAATATACCTACCGGTACTGTAGGGTTAGGGGTTCAATGGTTTCTCTATTATTCCAAATTCAGCCCAAGGCATCATATATCATGACATCTGATGTAGACTAGTCCCTATTCTTTATTATTACTGTATTTCTGTATTATCACTGCATTATTATGCGATTATTATTATACCCGATTATTATTCACGGATTAAAACAGCAATATCTCAAATAGATAGATGTGGGGCGAGCCACGAAGTTGGCGGAGCCTTAGCGAATTGACACTGTTAGGGGGTGGGTCAATTTATGCAAATAGTTGTCGTCGTCGTCGTCGTCGTCGTTGTCGTCGTCGTCGTTGTCGTCGTCGTCGTCGTCGTTGTCGTCGTCGTTACGATTTTGACATGCTAATAACTTTGTCGGATTTAAAGCTGCCAAGTTGAAAATTTGTAGGTATCAATATGAGCAAAAGTTGAGATTTTTGAGAGACTTTCAGACACCATCAGTGCAATGGTCTCCCGCTAGAGGGCCACATGTCTAAACATTAAATGCCCTCCCATTTCTTTGCTTTTAATCCGTTTAAGCTGAAACTTGGCAGATATGTATTAGACCATTAGCTGTGACTTTCAAAGGAGGCGAATCCATCTGCAGTTCTCCAGTCTGCCGCTAGAGGGCCAACGTGACTATTTGCATAAATTGACCTACCCCCTAACAGTGTCAATTCGCTAAGGCTCTGCCAACTTCGTGCTGCGCGAAGTCCCCACTTCGTGTTCTAAATGTTCTAAACAATTGATATGGATATTACACACGCAATTGTATATTGTCGGCATGACAAAGCAATATGGCATGGGCGGTTGCCTTAGAGAGAGAAGTTAGGAATTTTCAACGGGATTTAATTGGCAAAGTTAATACATATGAAGTTAAATATGGTGGTGGTGAATATTATAGAGCTGAAATTATAATACATAGTAATAATATGATTGACAATAACTTCTATACCTTCCTTACTAAATTTCCTTACTAAATTATTATGTCGGGACATGAAAGCTAATGGTTATTCATTAAAACAACTAAGGAAGGAAATTCAAACCCAGGATATCCGGAGTAATCGACGACCTCATTTCAGGAGCTATCAGTTGATTGGTCCACCCTTGCTGTTATCGTGTGAAGAGAACCATCAACCCAGACGTGGTAAATCAACGTTATCTTTACCTCTGCCATTTCCAGGACCAAATTCCATTGGCCATGCAACTAATAATACTTGATAGCGACAGCGATGAGTAAGATGGATGGATATATAGTATATACCGTTAAACTTTAACTGGAGTGGAGATTATTTTGTCCTGCTTATTGTATGAAATAATATCATTAAGATTGTTAATATGTTAAATAAACTTTAAATGTTAAAAAGGCGGCCCGAGTGGTTGTTCGTTGCTAAGGAGGATACCGATCTCAACCAATGGATGGATGGGTTGGCGGCGCTATGTGGGGGCGCTGGCACCGAGGGATGGGATTCTAAATCACTGACATTCCATTGCTTAATGGTTGAGGCGATTATGTCTACGTTTCCATGTTATAAATTTCGCGGTTATTAATGTTGGAGTAAATAAATTATAAAAAATATGGCCTACGTTCTTACAATGTCCATTACGAGGTATTATTGTTTTTTTTTATATCTGTGTCTTTATTCTCGTTTCTTAAAAGTTATTATATCGCAGATTATTTCCCACTCCTGCATTGTTTATAGATTCATTATTTTTATCTACGAAATTGAATTTTTAATAAATGTAAAAACTTTATCGGCAATGTTTTCTGTTTACTGGAAATGTTCTTTTTATTCTAGAAAAATTACATTATGTATAGTAATAGTTTATCGTTGAAGTTATTACATCAAAGAATATATCTTTAACGTTTCTTGTATCTTTTCTTTCTTTGTTTTTTTGTATCTTTATTCGCCGTAATTTACTCGAACCACCTGTGTTATATTGTCCGACAGTGTTTGAGTGTAAACAGCGACCTCAAAAGCCTTTAAACCATTGAATGACCCCCCTCTGCCCCCCCCCCCCCCTGGGCAGAAAAATAGACCGGACCAGATAGGGTTAATTTATTTGGTCATATATGGCCATTGGTTTATTCTACACTGAAGATAATCGCATGCTAGACACGTGCGATACGCATGGGTACTTCGCATGATATCCGCATGCGTATCGCTTCTAAAGGTCCCGACACTTTCCCATGCGATTCGCATGCGAATTAGATGCGTGACCCACATGCGATACGCATGAACATTTTTGACTGGGGTTTCAATGGAAGTAGTTAAAATAATGTCCTATTTAAAAATGAAAACCGTACTTTTTTTATCTACTTATAAAATAAATCATTTCATCAATATGTCTAATGTTTTCACATTTTTTTCTTTTTTTCTTCCCTTTTCCCTCTTTTCCCCTTTCTGTTTTTCCTTGTTTTCCTGCTGGTTTTCTTATTTTTTTTCCCCCCTCCCAGCAGTCTGTTTCACCCCAAGCCTAGCTCAGTCGGTTAAGCGTTAGAAATTCGTTTAGTAGGTATCGAGTTCAAATCCTAGCAGGTTCGAATTATTTTTGTGCTGAATTTCAACTTATTTGAATTGACCGCTACGATTTAATTGCATTTGCTCAAGGTAGATTAACCTATGTGATTGCAGTTATTTGATAGTAACCAATGTCGTGCAAGATACGTGTTTGCTGGACCAATGATTATCTTTAAAAACCTAGTAGAACTCATAGAACAATCTAGATTTATCTAGATTGTTAGCAGCACAAATTTGCTATAAAAGGTGCGATTTTGTTCATTAGTTATCTTAATCTTGTTAAATTTCACTTCACTTCTTACTACGTCTTGTTACATTTATTGTATAATAGTTATCGTTTAATTTTGTAATAAAGTTAGAAGTATTTGTTACATCTGTTTTACTATGCTTCACCACGGTGAACCCAACTGAGGGACAGATGGCAGGCTAGACAGCGGGCCGCAGCAATAGACGAGAACATCGGAGGAATGTAGGAAGGAGACAACCCGCAATATCTATTCTTGGTTGTTCGCCCATCGCCTGAAAGGTTAGACAGCGTTCGATGCCTTGCTACCTAAGTGTAAGACTAAGATCGAAGGTAGAGGTAATGACACGCTGTGCGCTAAAAATTACATTTAGGGACTGTACTGTTTTAATTCAGGAAAACCTGCAGTAGACCTTCATATTCTTACGGGGGGAGAGCAGGCAGAACGATACTAGTACACAGATAAGACACAGGCACACCAGTACAAGGCATACACATTGGTAGGGTGCAGCAAGCTGTACGCCTGACTCTTGCTAGGTATAGGTGAGTCGGTGGCTCCTTTGTAGTACAACGGTGTCCATTATTTGCATTGAACTTGTAGGCTAGAGGGTTACTGTGTTTTTACCTGAATTAGGATTGTACCGTTCAGGCGGTAGGGCAGTTTACCACTAGGCGCATATAAATTGAGGCTATTAGGGATACTAACATCTACCGTGTCCCCGCCGACATTCTGATAGGAAGTTGCCGTGCCTACCTAGGCAACCAAAATTCTAGATAGGAAGCCAGGCCAGATATTTGTAACTGTACGCTTACTGTAGTAAACTAACACATTTCTTCTTAGTATTAGGGACCTGGTAAATTAAATTGCCGAATTCTGGGCGTAGTATTAACCTTATGCCTGAATTTGAGTCCTGGAAATACACAAAAGGGGAAAGAGCCTTATCATTCGTGAGTATTAGACCTACAAGTTACAAAATTAGAATATTTGTAAAATGTACACCGGACCCAGTAATTATATATATGAAGGATCTAAAACTGATTTTGACCGTTAGAATCAAGACACACACGCGTTAGAAATTATTTACACCTCAAAATATATAAAATAATTTAGTCCGCACTGCGCTTTGTCCTCGCTAGTTAAATATTTAGCTAGCGTATCTCTCACCCACACCCATATAAATCACACCGCGGCAAAGTATACGAGCGCCTTTAGTCCGTCAGTGAGTCAGCCTGATTTTAGGATTCGCTGCGCGGGATTTTGTTTTATCGAAGTTTGTCCGTTCGTAGACTGTTTTCTGCCTCACCAGTTATAAGAGACTAATACTGCAATAGTTTTGCTTACTTAGAGTTTATTGTTTTGGTGAGAAGGTCGGATTTATGATTTGATTCACAGACTTTACAGTAGGATATTGCAGGTATTAGGTACGTCTCTTCCAACAGTAGGAATATGGTATTATTTAACATATTTCCTAGAACAGTAGGAATATGTTTTACTGAACTACGGTTCAGTAGGACTAAAGTTATTTGAAAATTTTGTATTTTGAGGTAAAAATTTGTATTTGATTAGCTAAGTGCTAATTTTTGAAATAAAATTTTGATTTGAACCGCGTGTAAAATATTTGGAATTGAATACCGGTGTTTAAAAAAGGGTTTAAATACCATATTGTACCGGTACAAAATTTTCGTAAAAGTAAAACCAAACTCTTTTGTTTTTCAGGATTCAGAGCTCATTTCTAGACTGTAACGAGAGCAAGACCGTGTTTAGCAAGTTTGGGAGATAGATAACTCAACAACTTTGGTTGGGAAAATCGCACTTCGTCCGCAACGCTGAAAACGGAAAGGTTCACGTCTGGTTTGTATCTGGGAATCTGTTTTTCTGGAGAATTATTGGAGGGGGTGAGTTCGAAAAGTTGCATAAATCAGTTAGGCATTACCGTATTAGTTAAAATTATTGTGGGTCCCACTGTCTCAAGTATTTATGCATTCCGTACGATTTCTTTGTTTATTGCTGAACTAGTCCATTAATTATTTGTTTAATTTACCTTTTGATAACGTATATCGTTATCCGATTTATTTGTTATAAAATTGGCCGCCAGGCTAATTTTATTATATACTTACTCCGTGACATTTATTTGTTGTAAAATTGGCCGCTAGGCTAATTTTATCCATTTGCTATAAAATCGGCCGGTAGGCTAATTTTATATGACTGTAATTAATACCGTTTAGATATAAATACGGTAAGTTTGATACTTTGACACTCACTTTACTTGACTTACAACTACCGAAATGAGTGACAAACAAGACTATACGAAGAATACACCTACCAACTATGACTCATGTGACGCGGATAAGTCAGTAGCGGAAGAACCACAGGGGAAGACTCGTGAGCCTACCGAACCTACACCGTGCGCGTCACCAGTACATCCAACGGGAGTACCGGATGCCGTAGTACGAGGCGACGGCAGGACTGATGATTTTCTAACGGTCCCGCAACCTAGACACAGGGAAACGGACATGGTAAGTTCAGTAGGAAGCCAAGAGAGCGTAGTTAGAAGCGTCGGAGGATACATGGCGCATATTACCAGGAGTATTGGAGAAGGCCAACGCATATTAGACGAGTTGACCGCTCCGATGTCTCGGTTTGAGTTCTACACCTTACAGGTTAGAGTACAGAGTAAAGTACATAAGTCCGTAGATAACCTAATCAGTCTACAAGATCTAGCTAGACAAAGACAGGACGCGGACACTCAGTTCAGAATCCTCGAGAAATTAATGATCGCTAGGGAGAAACTAATTCAATTTAAGACGACCGTTAGTCAGATACAACAAGAACAAGCGGATCAGTTGCTAGGTGAGTCAGTTTCTGACGAGTTATTACAGCCCGAGGAAGAACAGGAATTGTATAGGCTGGATGGACAATTGAAACATCTGACGGATCACTTACGTATGTTCGGCGAAGACGTCGGAGATTGGGAAACCGTGCCGGAGGCTACGAGGGAAACTTCACCCGCACAAATCGAACTGGCACCGGGAATAATGGATCAATCATTGGTGAGTATTCGCAGCGAAATTGGCGAGGTAAGTATGGTAACGTCAGAAATTGCTCGACAACAGCAGCAGTTCTACAGACAACAACAGGAGATGGAGGAACAAACTCAACTGCTAATGGTACAAGCAGCAGTAGAGGAAGAGAAACTACGCGTTGCGAATGTTGCAAGAATCTCTCATCTGCAAGAACAAGCCGAGTTTGAAGCAGCCGAGATGGAAAGGTTAGAGTTGGACATTGCACAACAAACGGCGGCAGCGGCAGCGGCTGAGTTAGAGCGACAAGCGGCGGCAGCGGCTGAGTTAGAGCGACAAACGGCAGCGGCAGCGGCTGAGTTAGAGCGACAAAGGGCAGCGGCAGCGGCCGAGTTAGAGCGACAAAGGTTAGTTTCAGAAGCGAGAGCCGAAATGAAAAAACGGCAAATAAAGGCTCAATCAGCTATACGATTAGCAGAGTTAGAAGCGCAACAACAACAAATGGAACAACGCGAGAAAGAGGTTAAACTTCATTTCGAACTCGAAAGGAAGGCGAGAGAATTAGCTAACGCCAAGGAGGATCTGGATCTTAAAGCCCGCGATCCATCGATGAGATCTCGAGACGGACACGATCTAGACTGGATAGAGGTAAGGCACCGCCAAATTCAGGAACGAATAAAGGAAGGAAGTGTAGGAGCACCTGAGCGAGGACGAGAGTTGGTTGGTGAATTATGTCAACGATTTCCTCAAGTAACTCATATGTTTGCACCAATTACGACAAAAGAACCTGTTTCGATTGTGGGTAGTAGTAATATATCTCCTATCCATGATGCGACGGAACACAGGTTCATTATTCCGGATAAGTTTATACCGCCAAGAGCAACGTCATCGCCTATTCCAAAGGTCAAGGTAAGTAATCCGCCAATAATGGATCGTAGTAGTTTATTAGTCGGACCTACATTAATGACGACTAAACAGGTGAGTCAACCTTCGACACCTAAACCTGTGACACACTACGCAAACCAAATCGTATTCAGGCCTTCAAGGCCGTTAGACTCAAACGCCAACACACGACCACAAATCCAGTTTACATCGCAATCTACGACTTCGAGGAAGACTTGTGAGCCTACCGAGCAACGGAGACCAGTAGACACGCGACCATTTAACCAGTTTACATCGCAATCTACAACTTCGAGGAAGACTTGTGAGCCTACCGAGCAACGGAGACCAGTAGACACGCGACCGTTTAACCAGTTTACATCGCAATCTACAACTTCGAGGAAGACTTGTGAGCCTACCGAACAACGGAAACCAGTAGACGATGTTTCTAAACGGAATGTTAGAATTCTGACAACCCAACGGACGCGAGCACGTCGGCCACCGTATCCAGGTGATAGTAGTACTTCGAGCGAATCGGATTACCCGGAATGCGAGGTGTTTAGAACAGGAGCGGCCGATGAATGCAAACGCGAGCGTTCAACTAATTCCTTTATAGACAATCCTCCACAAAATACACCAACACAGAAAGCGTTACAACCAACGGACGCGATCAGTACACAACAATTCGCCGACATTCTGCGACCAGTTGTTAACAAGTTGGCCCAGATCGAGGAACGCTTAGAGGAAGTTCAAACTGATAGTTCGAGAAACACGGAATTCGAACATACTAGACACCCGAAGCATCCGCAAAAGGATATACATTCAGGAAATGTAGGGTATGAGAAAAGACATCCTGGACAGGGAAAAACGAACTCTATTGCTACCCAGGGACGCGAAACTTTGAATGTTGCAGAAGAGATAGCTAAATTCGCAGCCAGACAAGGATTACCGGCGCAGCAACCACCAAAGTTCTCCGGAAACTCAAAACATTGGCATACCTTCGTGGATTACATCGAATCTCAAATTGCGGCATGCGCTTTTACATCGAGGGAAAAGTTTAACTACCTGCTTCAAACGCTGATGGGAGAACCCAAACGTTTAGCAGATACTTTTGTTGGTGTACCAGATGCCTTCGAATTGGCATACGATCGCTTAACTTCAATCTACGGAGGTACAGTAAGTATGGCCAAGTCAGTAATAGAGGAACTCTGTAAGAGGGGGGGGGGCTATTACGAAACCCGTCGACTTACTGAAATTAGCTGACGAAATCAAGAACGCCATTACGACATTACGATCAATTGGACAACTTGATTACGGAAACACTCCTACAGTCCTATTAAAAATCATAGGGAGACTACACCATCGACTTCGTAGGGAGTGGAGGAAGATCGAATATCAGCGAGAAGAAAGGGGTGGATTTTTGAAATTGGAGGATGTGTACCTATTAATATCTAGGGAAGCAGTGGTGGAGACTCGTTCTAACTACACAGACCAACACATTGTAGCAGAAGGAATCACCTTACCATCATCTAACCGACAAAAACCACCGACGCCATCCACAAGGACGGCCACCTACGCCACACCGATAGAAACCCGACAATTTTCCGATGGTAGAAAAGTATCTGCACCTATTGGGATCAAACAGACCAGGCAGCAACTGAGTGCCGACTTTAGCGGTTGCCAATACTGCGAGCAGTTAGGTAACCGGCATACTAGTCACAAGTTAAGAGGTTGTCGGCTATTTCGTGAGTTAAACTCGGAAGAACGACGGCTACAGATACGGCCATTGGATTCTTGTTGGCGGTGTACACAACACGGACATGTTCGCAAGGATTGCCCAAATACGGACACCTGTCCTTCCTGTGGACGCAACCATGACGGTTTGCTCCACACGGATAGTCATACGCAGACAAAACGCTTCACTAGGGAACACCCAGAAGCAGCAGCGAAATGCAATACTGCATACAAGAATCGAGAATCGAGAACAACACCAACTTTCGTGACGCATATACGGGATTGTTTCCCAGAACAATCCGGGTCGTCGGATGAAGAATCGGAAGACGACGACGCTTATTTCAACACTGGGGACGAACAACCATCGATTGCGCTTCTGACGCCTGATCAACTGAAGGGATTTAGCGTAATTCCTGTTAAGATTACGGGCACCAAAGGGAGCAAACGGATCTATGCTATTTTAGATTCAGCCTCATCTCACAGCTATGTGGACGAGAAGGTAGCTGATGTCGTGACGGATCTTCGACAAGGTAAGCACGTCAGATATACTGTAAGTAGTATGCATGGACAACGTGGAATACCAGTGACACGAGTTAAGTTGAACTTAGATACTCTTCTTCCAAAATCGCAACATAGCGAAAGGGAGAGGTCTTTGTTACCCTTTAAGGATTTAACTTTTGCGGCCACTAAGGACTTTAGTAATCTACTGGGTCCAGTGCCAGAACAATCCTTAGAGGACCGTAAGTATTTCAGACACCTTGGTGTACCTGAATGTCCTGTTAACTATAGATCAGTAGCAATGCTGATCGGGACAGATCAATTCAACTTACATCAAGTGTGGGAAACCAGACCATCGGTAGTCGTAGCAGGAAACGCTTACGCCTGTCGAACTCCGATAGGTTGGTATACTCGAGCGCCTGTGCGCACACTAGATATAAGTGATGAGGAAGACGATGTGCAAAGTACATGTAGTTTATTAACTACAACTTCGACTCATTCCTTTTCACACGACAAAGACTATACTACACGCCGAAATTCGACAATACACGGCAAAGTGACAAGTACGACATGTGTAGCAAGTACAATAAGTCAAAGGGAGCAGAAACCACTTTACAAAAGGGTAAGCCCAGAGATTAAGAAGGAGACGCGTCAGGCAGAGGTTCCATCAACGACCGATGATAACGCTGGAAGGCTTGCGAGTCTACCTCAACCAATAACCTTATCAACACCTGTCGATGCCGACGAATTAAGGAATTGTCAAGTGGAACAAGCTGCGCTGGACAAAGACTTAACAGAAAAAACTATCAAGTGGTTGGAACAAGATACAGCCGAGCCTGGTAGTTACGAACCATGCATGTCGGAACAAGAAAAACAATCCTTAAAGATCATGGAAGATACTATCCGCCAGACGAAAGACGGACATTATGAGGTAGGGATGCTATGGCGTAACCAACGTCCTAAACTTATAAACAACTATCCACTAGCTTTAAGACGTTTAAACTCAATACGACAACGTTTATTAAAGGACGAGAAAGCCCATCTGCAGTATAATACACAGATGGAGACGTATTTGACAAAAGGGTACGCTATCAGAATGACAAACCCAGAGATACCTAAAGAGGTGAGGTCTCTATAGGGGTGTCTCTAACAGGCGGCGGCGGACTCGTGAGGGTCTGGGGGCACGTTAAATCTGGTAATATAGTGCTAGGGAGTCACTGAAGGCTCTCGTGTCTAACGAACCATGAATTGCCATGGTGCCGTGGTACCGTCTAGTCGGCCTGTTGCCGTACTGCCAGTCCTGTACACAGTAGGGGTGGTGGCATGGTGTGATTTGTGGCTCATGTGGCGTGAACTATGTTTGTATGTGGGCGATCAGTGGCAGTTTGCTTGGGGCTTGGATGGGTTCTTTTGGCCATCAGCTGTTCCGTTTTTTTGATACTATATGTTATTGTCTCCATGTCAGCTGATTGGTCTTTGGGATTTGTTCGGGTCTTGAGTTTTCTGTTGCTGTGGGTACGTGAGTACACGTGATTGTATGTGTGGCCACTGCGAGTGGGTATGGGAACCCTTGCCAGTTGGTCCAGACGCCGCTGGTATTAGTAGGACCATACTTTACTGCGCCCCAGCATACTTTGTGCACACAAAGTTATTTTACCCTGTCGGTAAAATAAAGTACTCTCGACTCTTTGCCAATTCCGGTCGATACAATTTTGTCCCCTCCGATTTTGTCTTTCCCGATTTTGACACCGATTTTGTCTTACCCGATTATGTCCTCTGTGTGTGCATGGTATGTGTCAGATTTTGTGTTTACCGTAGTGTACTTGATATTGTGAACATCTGTTGAGTACACGTGTACAGTGACTGGTAAGTGGTTACTTGTTTCTAGCTTTCGAGCTAGTCAGTATTGTTTGCAGAACTTATTTCCCCTCAATACTGCCGGCGAGGCAGGTGAAAACGAGTCAAAATTCCATGTTGGGTAGCGCAAGCCCGCTTGGGACAAGACCGTCGGTTAGGCCCAAGGGCGACCTTGGTGCTCGATCGCTATCGACTGGTCCACCTGCCGGTTGACTCTTTGTTATACTTTGAGTTGGCTCAATGTACAGTCAGGCCACAGTAAGTTGACAGTAGCCGCCCATCTGGCTACACGTTCGACGAGCTGTGCTGGTGTGATCGGGGGACCTAAAACAGAACCCGGGAAGCATCGGGCCACCCTGCGGCCTGGTTTGGTTTGTCACCGGCCCCCAGGGTGGTGGAAACACGTCCGCCTCGTGGGTGCGCCTCGGGGAGGAGCCCAGAAGGACAAAAGCGTGTGACAGACCAGACATACTATTTGCCACATCACTACGTGAGACACCCCGACAAACCAGACAAGGTACGTGTAGTAAATGACTGCGCGGCTCTGTTTGAGGGAATGTCTCTCAATAGTGAGCTGATGGATGGACCAAACATGAATAATTATCTCATGGGGGTGATTATGCGCTTCCGTCAACGCCAAGTAGCATTTACTTGCGACGTCGAAGCCATGTTTCACCAGGTGCGAGCGTTAGAGCGAGACAGAGACAGTTTGAGGTTCCTCTGGTACCTGGTTGGAGACTTAAGTCAACCACCGGCGACTTACCAAATGCAAGTTCGCGTATTCGGGGCCAGAGACAGCCCAAATTGTACTATGTACGCCCTAAAGCAAACCGCTAGGGATCAGAAACATAAGTATGACCCAGAGGTAATCCAAGTAGTAGAACGAGACTTTTACGTTGACGATGGATTACAAAGTTGCGACACAGTAGAACGTGCCATTACAGTAGCACATCAATTACGGGACTGTTTAGCAGGCGGAGTTTTTAACCTTACCAAGTTTGCTTCGAACAGTACCGAATTAGTAAATTCATTCGAAACGACTGAACGTGGGGGTGGTGACATTGACTTGGAATTCGAACCACTACCAACGACCAAGGTGTTGGGACTATTTTGGGACCCGAACACAGACAACTATTCGAGTGAAAGTAAGACTGGACGCTCAAGGAGATTCTCTGACAAAGAGGTCTTGCTTGTCAAAACTAAGTAGACTGTTCAATCCATTAGGTTTCATCAGCCCAATAATATTGCAAGCAAGAATATACATACGCAGTATCTGGAAAGATGGACTGACATGGGACGAACCGATCTCATCAGAACAAGTAGACTTATGGAAAACTTGGGAGGCGCAATTGTCTTCACTAGAAGATTATTCCATACCCCGGGTATATTTTCCATTACAGACGACATTTCCTGACAACTTAGAATTACATTGTTTTTCCGACGCCAGTGACAACGGCTTTGGAGTGACAGCGTATTTGCGCAGACAAGTAGACTCAGATGAGTTTGATGTTTCGCTCATTACTTCCAAGGCTAAGACCATGCCTACTAAGTACATGACGACACCACGCGCTGAGCTACAAGCCGCAACTCTGTCAACGACAATTGTAAACCTTATACAGACTGAACTACAGTCAAGTTTACAGATATTTTATTGGACTGACGCGACGTTAGTTTTATTTTATATAAACAATGACACACTTGAATTTAAGACATTTGTAGCTAACCATCGTGCAGAAATTCTAGACCGTTCAATAAAGGAAGATTGGCGACATTGTCCCGGACCACAAAATCCAGCTGATATTGCGTCGCGAGGAATGATGCCTGAGGAATTCTGTAAACCGGAAAACAAGGAATTTTGGCAACACAGACCACAATTCTTACAAAGAGCAACACAACATTGGCCGCCACTATACGATAACAAGTCTAACACTATCCCTAAGGACGCCGAAATTAAAAAACCAAAGAAAGGTAAAGCAAAGAAAAAGACAACGGCGAAACTTAAGAAGAAACCAAAGGCGAAATGGAAAAATATAACTCACAAAGTTAAGACAGGAAAACTTGCGAGCCTTTCTCAACCAGACGTATCGCCAGACGGTCAACCAGACACGTTACCAGACGGTCAACCAGACATTTTGCCAGACATGTCACTAGACGTTTCGCCGGATGTTCCACGAAACTTTTTACCAGACATTTCACAAGATGTTCTACCAGACATTAGTAACGTAGTGACACATAGTAAAGCCGCAGTTTCCCTATTGGAGCGGCCTTCTATTGACAAACCACCAAACTTGACACCCTTGAGTAACCATAAGTACAGTGAAACCTCATGTATTACAGATGTGGGTAGTACCTACGCAAATGTAAATACAGGTGTTACTTTACGCTCAAGAGACATACCAACCTTACAACCTACGGTGAAACCTGGGATCGACTCACAAGATACTGACAATCAAGGTAAGAAGACAAAGAAGGACAAATTACTTGTAGACCCGGACGGATCAAAAGTCAACAAGGGAATACCTACCGGCGGACCCGTGGGCCAATCTAGTAAAACAAAACCTTCAAAATTCATCATTGACTTACCTGATGACGTCATAAATACTTACGTCGACCGTATTGTAAATCTGACAGATTCTTGGACAAATGCGTGCCGAAAATTAGCGTGGATTGTACGTTTTGTACAATACGTTAAAGGCAAACGCGACTTTACACGTCGACTCACATTGACTGAAATTGACAGATGTGAAGTTAAATTAATTCGCCATTACCAATTGCGATATTTCGAACGCGAATTCACATCCATAAGTCAAGGTCAACCAATCAAGTCGTCACCAATATTGAGTTGGAGTCCGATAATTTATAATGGCTTAATTTGTTATAAATCTCGGCTTCAAAACATCGACTTTAATACTGATTTTAGGTACCCAATAATAATACCGCAACATCACGAATTACAACGTGCAATGATACTGGACGCACATTTACATCTGAAACACGCTGGAAGACACCACTGTCTTTCCTATTTACGTACAAGATTTGTATTAATTAGACCCAGTAAAGCGCTAAGTTCGGTGACGCGCATGTGTATTATTTGTAAAAAGGTACATTCTAGAATAAGTACCCAAGAAATGAGTGAACATCCACAAGCACGACTACAGGCATTCAGACCACCTTTCACAGAGACTGGAATTGACTGCTTTGGTCCCATACATACGAAACGTGGACGTATACTAGTAAAACGCTGGGGACTGATTTTCACATGCATGTCCAGTAGGGCAGTTCATATTGAACATGTGATGGATCTTTCCACCAACGCCTTTATACTAGCATTGCGGCGATTTATCGCTAGACGCGGACTAGTAAAATGCTTGTACTCAGACCAAGGTACAAACTTTGTTGGTGCTCGAAATGAAATTGCTAGAGCCTTTAAGAAATTAGATCATGATCAAATCTCAAACGAACTACGTCCTTACAAAATTGTTTGGAAGTTTAATCCTCCAGATAGTCCATGGAGAGGCGGAGTCTGGGAGAGATTGATTAGATCTATAAAAACAGCCATGGCGAAAGTAATTCCAGTAAACCACATCTTGACAGACGACCAACTGACAACATTGTTTGTTGAAATCGAGGCAATACTAAATACTAGACCAATAGTATTAGTACCCGATGACAAACAATCCCAGTTTGCTTTAACACCTGCACACCTGCTAATGCAGGCACCGACTACATTAATGCCTATTTCTATTCCAATAGAAGGCGATAGCTATGGTAGAAAAGCGTGGAAAATCACGCAACTACTGGCTAACAAATTCTGGGAAATATGGCAAAATCATTATTTGCCCTCTATTTCTGCCAGAACTACTTGGTACAACAATACTCGCGCTTTAAAGCCGGGAGATCATGTACTGTTAGCAGAAGTGAATTTAAAAAGACGCTTCTGGATAACTGGTGTTATTTTAGACACACATCCATCTATGGATGGAGTGACAAGAACCGTGACGGTACGGACAATTGACGGTCGTACAGTAGACAGACCGACTCAACGTCTCATACTTCTTGAAGAGACTCGAAACAAGTCTGGAGATTACAAGTCTCCAACTAATGTTAGTAAATAGTAAGGAGTTTACAAATAGATTTCCACGTATCTGTACACTGTAGTAAAGACAGCGGTAGAATTCCATTGTCTTTATATGTGAACATTGAGGGTAGTACCCTTATGTGTCACATAGGAGCGGGATTTGTAGGTATAAGAAATGGAATTCTACTTGAAACTCACAATATTGATACATTTTCGAAATTTTAGACAATCCATTTGGATTTGAAAATTTTTTTAAAATTTTCTCCAGTGAATAGATTTCAGGGTACAGTCGGGTGGAACTTAAATTAAAGAAACAAGAGAATGGAAGACTCGCGAGCCTTTCTTTTTTAAAATTAAAATTTTACACGGTCTTGTTTCAAAGTTATGTCAACAAATAGACTTCCCTATATTTATTACTAATTCTTGATTGTTTATTTTCTGATAATAGTCGTCAAAAAGTGAGTATTTTAGACTCACAGCCAGTTTAGCCCAAAATCGTTTTTATTTCGGCAAAAAATTTAGATAAGAAACAGTGTGTCATTAAAGAAACCCTAGATCTTAGGCTATGGGTAGGAGGTTAGAGCGTTGTCGAGCCCAAAGGGCAGACGGAAACTCTCACATCTCCTCACAACTAACAATAAACTCTGTTGTATTCCCTCTAGTAGTAATGATTATGTAACCATACTTCCAATAATGGAAAAGGGGATATCGGGAGGAGCCCAAAGGATAAAAGCGAAAACCTTCAATGAACTTTATCCGTACGATGCTTTATGTGATACGGGAGATATCAGTGAAGACCCTGATACCGAAATTAGTCGTTTGTATCATACCATGCAATACCTGAAGGCACATGAACCTATGCCCGCGGTACGCGATGAATTCGATGGAATGCATCTTTACAGACGAACTCGAGGAGATGATAGAGAAACGAAGGAAGCCTTTTCAGTTTATAAACTTTATTATCAATGTGGTGCTTGTATGCGCGAACAACAAAAAGGCGATTCCGATGCGTTTGAATAAGGAAAATCCCGAACCGATATTAGCGAGGTGTTCGAACCATCAACAACTACGCTACCAGGAAGGAGGGTATCCTTTATCGAATCCATATCATTCATTCGCTATGTGTGGACCAAAGGCGGGAGAAATTGTCGTTTGTCCACCTAA
The DNA here is from genome assembly GCA_032718475.1 of Nemertoderma westbladi. Taxonomy (NCBI): domain Eukaryota; kingdom Metazoa; phylum Xenacoelomorpha; order Nemertodermatida; family Nemertodermatidae; genus Nemertoderma; species Nemertoderma westbladi. Next base: position 7,917 of record JAUCBJ010002235.1, on the reverse strand, counting down.
AATTGTTGAACCCGATGCATTTGAACTTACGCTGGACGAGGTGACTCAGTCAACCCGCGAAAAGAAAGAAGCTCTTAGCCTATACAGAGTCTATAAGGCTTTCGAGGAAGGTGAGATGGAAGAATGGGGCGGAAGACTCGCGAGCCTACCTTACCATTGGACGTCACACGATCAAACTTCAGCTAAGGAGATGACACCGGAAATTTTCGAAAGTATAAACTTTGCCCAAAATGTTTAATCGTATCACATATGGTGAATTTGATCGTTTCCGAACGGAAAAGCGAAATAAGGGAGCTTGGTTAACTGTCGCATGGGCGTACCGAGCCGCATTCTATCACAAACGTATACGAGCGAGCGTATTCGAGGAAGAGGAGATCCTAGAGGCGACCAACATACCAGCTACTCCGGTTGCGCCGTCTGCACGTCACCCTCGGGAGGACGGACAGAACAGGATCATAAGGGTTCAGAAAGTGAGCCAACAACTAAAGAAAACTATAAATGTTGAAGAACGAAAGGGATATGAACCGACTATTCGAGTTACTCGAGATACGGTGTCACTTCCCAGAGAACCGCAAGGAGGATTAGGACACATACCAGTCGATCAAAGGGGGGCGCAAGTTTCTCTTGGGTCTGCGTCGTCCGCTTCCCGCACGTTCCCAGACGTTTTGCCAACCGTGGATACAACCAGTCGGTCACGAGGAGTCGGACGAGGATTTGGGATTACTAGAAGGCGAGCTTGTGAGGAAATGGTCACACCATCTCCCAACATCTAAGGTAAACCAGTGACTCGCCCCATAAGTCCTGTAGTACGAGCCAAGTCGCCTGTACGCAGTTTTCGAGGACGCGGCCATGCTCAATCCACAAAACGATGAATAAAGTGTTATACTTAAAAGGACTAATTATTCCGAACTCGTAAGAACTTATGTAAGGCGGGAAGGAAGGAGTGGACGGAAGACTCGTGAGCCTTTCTTATGATTAAATTTAAAGTTTAAATTTTTATGCAATTTATATTGTTCTAAATTTATGCAATTTATATTGTTCTAAATGCAATTTATATTGTTCTAAATTTATGCAATTTATATTGTTCTAAATTTATGCAATTTATATTGTTCCAATTTTATGTATTTTGTATTGTTCCAATTTTAGAAAGTTTTATATTTCGAAGGAATTTATATTTAGAAGGAATTTATATTTAGAAAGTGTTATATTTGTAGTCATTCCAAACTTACGCAATTTATTGTTTCGAATATTATGCAATTTATATTTTATAAAGAAGCAGTACTTGTATTCGCATTAAATAGAAGGCAAGAGCAGACGGAAGACTTGTGAGCCTTTCTTGTGATTTATTTGAAATTATTCCGAACTTATGTAATTTGTTTTATATTTAAGTAGCATTTGTACATTTGTACATTCAATAGATTTATATTGGTGAATTTAATTTAGATTTATATTGTACTTACTTAATAAAGCCTTAAATACGTAAAGTTTGAATTTGTAATTATTTTGTATCGAATTATTATGTAAAGGTATTATTGTTAAGATTTAATTTGTAAATATGTAAGTACGTCCCAAGTATTCCATAATTTGATTTAGTATTGGTGAAAACCGTATATTTTATGCACGATAATATCCTGTTTTCATGGAGCGGTATAGAATTATATTCTCATAAATGCCGTGGATTTTCAAAATTTTATTTTGTTCGAATTAATTTGCTATAAAGATTACATTAAGTCCTCATTTGTATTTACTATATCTATTTGTATAACATTGTTTAAGTGGTTCAGTAGCTCAGTCGGTTAAGCGTTAGAAATTCGTTTAGTAGGTATTGAGTTCAAATCCTAGCAGGTTCGAATTATTTTTGTGCTGAATTTCAACTTATTTGAATTGACCGCTACGATTTAATTGCATTTGCTCAAGGTAGATTAACCAATGTGATTGCAGTTATTTGATAGTAACCAATGTCGTGCAAGATACGTGTTTGCTGGACCAATGATTATCTTTAAAAACCTAGTAGAACTCATAGAACAATCTAGATTTATCTAGATTGTTAGCAGCACAAATTTGCTATAAAAGGTGCGATTTTGTTCATTAGTTATCTTAATCTTCTTAAATTTCACTTCACTTCTTACTACGTCTTGTTACATTTATTGTATAATAGTTATCGTTTAATTTTGTAATAAAGTTAGAAGTATTTGTTACATCTGTTTTACTATGCTTCACCACGGTGAACCCAACTGAGGGACAGATGGCAGGCTAGACAGCGGGCCGCAGCAATAGACGAGAACATCGGAGGAATGTAGGAAGGAGACAACCCGCAATTTCTATTCTTGGTTGTTCGCCCATCGCCTGAAAGGTTAGACAGCGTTCGATGCCTTGCTACCTAAGTGTAAGACCTAAGATCGAAGGTAGAGGTATTGACACGCTGTGCGCTAAAAATTACATTTAGCGACTGTACTATTTTAATTCAGGAAAACCCGCAGTAGACCTTCATATTCCTACGGGGGGAGAGCAGGCAGAACGATACTAGTACACAGATAAGACACAGGCACACCAGTACAAGGCATACACATTGGTAGGGTGCAGCAAGCTGTACGCCTAACTCTTGCTAGGTATAGGTGCGTCGGTGGCTTGTTTGTAGTACAACGGTGTCCATTATTTGCATTGAACTTGTAGGCTAGAAGGTTACTGTGTTTTTACCTGAATTAGGATTGTACCGTTCAGGCGGTAGGGCAGTTTACCACTAGGCGCATATAAATTGAGGCTATTAGGGATACTAACATCTACCGTGTCCCCGCCGACATTCTGATAGGAAGTTGCCGTGCCTACCTAGGCAACCAAAATTCTAGATAGGAAGCCAGGCCAGATATTTGTAACTGTACGCTTACTGTAGTAAACTAACACATTTCTTCTTAGTATTAGGGACCTGGTAAATTAAATTGCCGAATTCTGGGCGTAGTATTAACCTTATGCCTGAATTTTAGTCCTGGAAATACACAAAAGGGGAAAGAGCCTTATCATTCGTGAGTATTAGACCTACAAGTTACAAAATTAGAATATTTGTAAAATGTACACCGGACCCAGTAATTATATATATGAAGGATCTAAAACTGATTTTGACCGTTAGAATCAAGACACACACGCGTTAGAAATTATTTACACCTCAAAATATATAAAATAATTTAGTCCGCACTGCGCTTTGTCCTCGCTAGTTAAATATTTAGCTAGCGTATCTCTCACCCACACCCATATAAATCACACCGCGGCAAAGTATACGAGCGCCTTTAGTCCATCAGTGAGTCAGCCTGATTTTAGGATTCGCTGCGCGGGATTTTGTTTTATCGAAGTTTGTCCATTCGTAGACTGTTTTCTGCCTCACCGGTTATAAGAGACTAATACTGCAATAGTTTTGCTTACTTAGAGTTTACTGTTTTGGTGAGAAGGTCGGATTTATGATTTGATTCACAGACTTTACAGTAGGATATTGCAGGTATTAGGTACGTCTCTTCCAACAATAACATCAGAATCCGCACATATCTTCTTTGGTATCGATTTCTCCACGGTGCAAACGAATACAGATCCATTGTGTGTGAAGTAAGATAATTTTAACTTAGACAGATGTAATTCGCACATGAGGGTAATTAATTTCGAGCCTGTAGAGAGCGCAGTCTCTCAACGTTTAATATTTACATAAGTCGGTACAGCAGTAAGTAAAACATAATAAGACATGCAGAAAGCTGATACAGTGCACAGTGATAGGTGCATACTGCAGTACTCAGATTGTCAGATCGATTGTAAGTCCTATTGGTTAGCTTGAGTTCAATTCCGGTTCGATGACCCCTAATATATATATATGGCCACTACATGGCTCCCCCCAGAACTTGAATTAATAAAAATAGTCCGGCTGCCGGATGGCCCGCCCACTTCGAGTTGCTATGGTAGTTTGCGGTGGTTCGGGTGAATTGCAAGGACTGGGGGGAGGGAGGTCCGGGGGTGTCACTGTAGGTGGTCGACCACGGCGCGCTGGGATGGCCACAATGATGGGTTCATCGATAGCGAGGTGGGCCGGTTTGAGTCTGTCGATGGAGACGTTCTCCTGACGCCCGCCCACCTCGATGACGAATGTCTTTGAGCCGCGCTGTACGACCTTGTACGGCCCGGTGTAGGGCCTCTGTAAGGGGGCGCGGTGAGCGTCAGTGCGTAAAAAGACATAGTCACCGGTTGTTAGTTGTGACGACACTGACGAGTTGGGTTGGCCATGTCGGGAGGTTGGTGTGGGAATGAACTGCCTGCGTGGTTGTGGTGGCCCGGGAGGAAAGCTGTGGAAAGTTGGCGAGGCAACGAAGTCGCCATGCACCGTGAGTGGCTCGCCGTAGACCAGCTCGGCCGACGAGCAGTGGAGGTCCTCTTTGGGGGCGGTCCGGTAGCCCAGAAGGGCCCATGGCAGTTCGTCGACCCAGTATGGTCCAGTTAGTCGGGCTCTAAGGGAGGCCTTGAGGGAATGGTGGAACCATTCCACCAGGCCATTTGCCTGCGGATGGTAGGCCGTCGTCTGGTGGAGTTTGGTGCCGAAGAGTCTGTTGAAGTCGGCCCACAACTCCGAGGTGAACTGACTGCTGCGGTCGGAAGATAGTTCAACCGGTATGCCGAACCGGGTGATCCAGTGGGCGACGAGAGCTCGGGCGCAGCTCTCGGTTGTGGAGTCGGCGAGCAGGATGGCCTCGGGCCAATGAGTAGTCCGGTCAACGATCGTAAACAGGTAGGTGGAGCCTCTGGATGGAGGGAGGGGTCCTACCAGGTCGACGTTGACATGGTCGAACCAGCATCGAGGAACAGGGAATGTCTCGAGGGGGGCCTTTATATGGCGTTGAACTTTAAAGGTCTGGCAGGCGATGCAAGCCATGGCCCAGCTCATCACTTCTTTGGACAGGCCGTGCCAGACGAAACGCTCGGAGGGGAGTTTCGTAGTGGAGCGGATTGATGGGTGGGACAGCGAATGGACCACATCGAACATGTGGCGGTGCCACGTGCTGGGGACTATCGGCCGAGGTTTGCCCGTAGAGACATCACAGAGGAGCGTGATGTCATCATCCGCGAGTGTGACATCACGTAGATCGAGGCTACCAGGGTTTGCCCGGAAGGCCTGGAGTTCGTCGACCTCCCGTTGCGTGGCCGACATGGCCTTATAGTCGACCCCGAGTTGGGTCGACAGATGGCCCACGAAGCTGCGAGAGAGGGTGTCTGTGACCTGGTTGTCCTTTCTGTCTACGTGGCGTACATTAGTGGTGAATTCCGAGATGTACGCCAGGTGGCGCTGTTGATGGGGGGACCAGGGGTCAGTGACCTTTGAGAAGGCCTGAGTTAGGTGTTTATGGTCCGTGTAGGCCACAAACGTTCGGCCTTTGAGAAAATAACGGAAGTGGTGGACCGCGAGGTATAAGCCGAGGAGTTCGTGGTCGTAGGCGCTGTACTTCCGTTCGGGAGGGCGAAGTTGTCGGCTGAAGAATGCAAGCGGCCGCCACTTGCCATCGGTCCACTGTTCTAGTGCCGCGCCGACAGCTGAGTCTGATGCGTCGGTGGTGACGGAGGACGGCGCATTGTGGCGAGGGTGGACAAGCATGGCGGCGTTTGCGAGGGCCCGCTTGGAGGACTCGAAGGACGCGGCTAGTTCGGGAAGTCCCGTCGACATCCTTAGCCTTGGTGGCGACGGCGGCGTAAAGTGGCTGCAGTGTGGCAGCAGTTGCGGGTATAAATCGGTGGTAAAACGTTACCATACCGATAAACTCCCGCAACCCTTTGGTGGTGGTTGGACGCGGGAAGGAGCGGATGGCTTCTACCTTATCGGGGAGTGGATTGGTGCATTGATGACGTGGCCCAGGAACTGGATTTCCGCCACCCCGAACACGCACTTCGCAAGGTTGACAACAAGGCCGTAGTCTTGGAGCCACTGGAAGAGTTGACTCAGATGGGTGAGGTGTTCCTCGGGAGTTGCACTTGCGATGAGGATATCGTCGAGGTTGTTAGCGTATTCAATTCCGCTAACCAGCCCCATAAAGTGAGCTTTAACCAATATTGGGAACACGAGGTTGATACCCAATATCAACCTCGTACCACCCCAATAAAGTGGGGACAAGGAAACCCCAGAGGACATACGCACAAAGGGGTCAGAGGGTTACACCCCTGAGAGAGAGAGGGAATAACAGGAGTAACGGGAAACACTCCAGGGAAGGTAAAGGGGCGACAATTAGGATATTAGCCAATAGGGGGGAAGCATCGACTGGGTAGAGCAATATGGCCAACTGTGCAATATATTACCGGTCCATGCAATATTTCATTCACTTGTAGTAAGTCAGCTAGTTAGGACAGTAGCGGAACTCTAGTTACCGTCTCCGCCTACCGTCATCAGTACATATCACATACCGGTACATTACATCATACATCAACCGATTTTGTGCTATTATCTCTATTATATATATATCCCGAACTATATATACATCAACCGATCAACAACCCAGAACTCTTTATATCTTTCACACACGGTGGGGACGCGTAACTAGAAACCAAACCGGATAAATCGGGATCTTCCGTAGATCCCGTCACAGTAACTAGAAGCGACTACTGCCTGACTACGCTACGATGAGCCGATTAGGAGAGACGACACCGACGCGGACCCCGGACGGCGATCTAACGATCCGCGAGGCCGCGACACGACGGTATAGGCCCACGACACCGGACCCATCGCCAACGGGTGACCCGGTGATCCAACGCGAGGGGAGCCGTCTACAACTGGAGGACGAGTTGGAGAGTTGGAGAGTTGGAGAGAGAGACGAGTCGACACACGACGGCGGTCGACGTGCCAGTGTCGCCGGCCAGCCACAGGCCGAGGGCGACGGACGGCCCACCGGAACGGCGACGGTGGGGCCGCCGGCACGACGCCGGACCCGGAGAGATGGAGGAGATGTCGGCGACGAGGACGTCGGGGTCAGCGATCGACTTCGGCGGGCCTACAACGCGACCCGGAAACTACTTAAGGAGGCCAAAGAGGGGGCCCAGATAGACGAGGTAAACCTAAATAAAAGACTAGGTGAGTCGAACGAACATTTTGACTATCTAAAACGTTTTGGGCAGGGAGAACTAGCCAGCGAGAGAGCGAGAGGGGTTGCCACCGAACTGTTTGAACTATGGGAATGTAGGGGTATGGAACCTAGCGTAGTGTACGTAGGGCCATACTTAGTCGATGCCCGGGGAATAAAATTAGTGGGTTGGAGGACACCGCAGGAGGGCGAATCCGAGGTTAACCCCGAGGATTCGGTCTCGTCGGTCGGAAAAAGTTCCGGAAAAAGGGGGGGGGGGTTAGTAGGACGGGAAGGCGGAGGGAATCCGTCACAGACCGATAAGTCTGCTACATCCTCCGTAAAAGAAAGACGGGTGAGGGAAATAAATGCGGCGTGTTATCTCGATCTGATAGCGCAAGACCAGAGAGAAGTAGAGAGACAGTTAGAGGAGGGGAGAGTGCTATTAGAGAAAGAAATGGAACTGGCTAGAGAGACCGGAGAGAGGGCCGAGAGAGCCGCAAGAAGCTTTAGGGAGTGTGAGGAAATAGGGAGGAAGGAACAAGAAGAGCGTGAGGCGAGAGAGGAGTGTGAATGTAAAGAGTGCGAGGCAGAACGAAAAGAGCGCGAGGCAGAACGTAAAGAGCGTGAGGTGGCAAGGGAGGCGAAACGAATGGAGATAGTTGAGAGAGAGAGGGATTTGGCCGAGCAGAGCGCGCGGGAGAGTCGGGAGAGAGCAGCGGAGGGGAAGCGTGTGCGGGATGGTTTACATGCCCACCTAGGGGGGCTTATTCAGTACCAAACCAAACAGAAGCGCAGACTGAAAATGGCCCAGATGGGGCTGTCAGAGAGTGACGCTGGCTCGAGT
>JAUCBJ010002234.1:0-88320 GCA_032718475.1 Nemertoderma westbladi | reverse complement strand
GCTCGTTGTTGCCCATTGTTGCTCATTGTTACTCGTTGTTGCTCGTTGTTGCTCATTCTTGCTCGTTGTTGCTCATTGTTGCTCGTTGTTGCTCATTGTTGCTCGTTGGTCATTGTTGCTCGTTGTGCATTTTAGCACCTACCAGGTAATCTACATTTACATATTTAATACGAGTTATAATTCAGTAATTATAATAATATTTAATTACTTATTATTATTATAATTATTAATAATTCACTGTCTCATTTATAAAACTTCCTATAATGTGATAACTCATTCATTAATTCATGGGCTTCAAATTAGGAAGCCCCGGTTCAATCCCTTGCTGTCTTGACCGGGCAGCGCTGTACAGCTGTATGTCTGTTTGTGCAGTGTTTTAAAAACGGTCCTACGAAATACCTGCAATACCAAAATTCCCCAAAATAGGCCTACTTGTTATTGAGCCTCTCATTTGGAAATTGAGTTTACCCCAAAATTATGTTAATATATATTGGTTTTATATTGATCACATTACAGCATTAATTATAACTTTTGTCGTTTTTAAAACACTGCAAAAACAGCGTTGCCTGGTCAAGGGATCGAACCAGGGCCTCCTAATTAGATGCCCGGGGTTGTCACAACTAGAGACCATGAGGCTGCTTGAAAATAACAACCAGTTGCGGTAAATTGCGGTTAGTTGCGGTAAATTGCGATTAGTTGCGGTAAATTGCGGTTTTTAGTAGGAAACTATTTAAATCGAGCAATAAATACATAGACCAACTATCTATTTCATTGTCAGCGACACTAACCAACATCTACAACTGGGCAACAGATAATAAAACTGAGCTTAAATTTTAAGAAAACAACAGCGATCATCTTTGGAACACACCATAAACTTGCGCGAAATAATAACTTAAAGGTCGTATGTAATGGAATTGATATTGAACAAAGGACAAGCATTAAGTATCTTGGTTGTCATCTCGACATGGATCTATCAGGTAACACCATGGCCGCTCAGGTAATAAAAAAGGGAAATAAAAACTTAAGATTTTTATACAGACAAGGGGCCTTCCTAGATTTCCACTTGAGAAGACAACTTTGTAACACCCTGATCCAACCACATATGGATTTTGTAGCTTCAAGTTGGTACCCAAGTACATCCAAAAGACTAATAAACCAACTTCATGCTTTACAAAGAAAATGCATACGTTTCTGCCTCAGATTACCAAGCCGCACGCATATCACTCAATGGCACTACAACGAATTGTCTTGGTTACCAATTGAATGGCGTATAAACCAGTTATTAGCGACGCACATGTACCGGATAACGCGCTCACTTTCACCGCCATACCTTAGTTCCCTTGTTCGATTCAACTCTGTGTCTATTGATCTCCGGGGTGGTAACAGTCGCGCGATAGTCCCATCGAGGCACACGGTTACGGGATGCGAATGTTTCTCGTTTATGGGGCCAACTATATGGAATGCGATACCCTTAGATGTGCGCAATGCGGTATCCGTGTGTTTGCGCTTTTAAGACCTTTGACAGTTTAACCTGCCAAAATTAGAATGTCTTTTGGATGATATATATTCTTTAGCTTATGACGAGTATTTGATACACTACATTAGCCGAAGCCAGCCTATGCGCAATCATTCACCCGTTGGATATACCCGGGAGACTGAGTTCGGAGCTTAATGATTGATGGTGTAAGCCTACCGTATTATTCGACTGATCGTAATATATAATCTCTGACAAATATTATTCACTTTCGGGAAATATTAACAGTTCCTTTAGGACGTGGCGCTCTAAATATGTAAACAGAGTTATGACTTAAACTAGACACAACGAAAAGGCTATAGATTAACGTATATGGCGCATTCTTTAGGAGGTGCTTTGTTATCAGTTACAATCATACACAATGCTGCACAATACTGCACACTAATCTGCCGACCTTCACTAAATTTGGTCACGTATAAAGAGAGCAACATACAATTTATGTCCGGCATATGAAATAGCATTAGATTCACTTCAAACCACTCAACATAGGTCGCAATCGTTTATCTGTAACCGGTCTCTCTAACCTTTAGTATATCAAGAAGGTGGGGTGTCTGACTATTGATCAGTATTCCGATATAATATTTCATCAACAAATATAACGAATAACCAACAGCAAAAGCAGTAATGTAAGATATGAATTGCATATAATTGGTTTGGTTAGATTGTATGTAGTAAATAGGTTGATAACAGATATACGTTCTATAATTAAGCCTACTAATGTAAAGCTAAAGAATGCTGATATACGGAGGTGCCAAAAGCCGATGTTCTTAGGCTCTGGGCAAAAACATAACACACTGAACTACTGAGTTCTGTATACACCTCCAACACAGAGACAAAAACCGCTCTGATTGGTCAACCGAACAACGAGAGAACAAAGAAACAAAGAAACGTCGACGTGGCAATATCAGCTGTTAGCCGTCGTCATGGTAGCGACACTGTTTTCAAGAGTATCCAGCTTATCGCGTCACGAGATTGCGGATTATGTCCTCTAAAGTACAAATACAGTACAAATACAGACGAAATGACTTTTATGTCCTCTAAAACACCAGTACAGCAAGGACACGGCCTTTTTATGCCTGGCAAACCAACTACAGAGTACTTTAAGGGAAAATAACCGGTTAATGACGCAAAAGCTTTTACACCGCTCCCAGAAAATGGGATTTAAGTCTATAAAATATAACAAATCACAGTTTCTAAAATATAAAAATACTCTAAACAGTTAGTCTTTCTTACGCGGATGGCGTTTACGCAGTTTTTTGAGGCTAGTAAGAGTCCTTTTCTCTTTGGGGCGAGCCACTTTACTAGGAGGGCTGTAACTCCTGGGTGAAGGGTGCAATACAATTGCATCAGAAGGTTTCGGATTGCGATCGGTGTATCCGCCGGTCGAGGTACCTGGTTGATCGATATCAACTTCCGTGGAGCGAGGTCTAACAGCCTTTAGGGCGCGCCTCAGGACAGCAGCTCCTACGGGTCCTTGACGGGTTGTCTGGGCAATGGCGGTAGGCGGACCGTGGGTGGTAAGAAACTTCCTTGGTTTAATAGTTCTTTCCAGCTCGCGTTCCCGGGCTCGATATTCGTAGGGCCGTCGAGATACTTCCTGTAACTCAGGGTGCGAGTTGATAAATAAATCGCCATACTCAGGGTCTTGACGGATATAATTGATTAAATGGTATGAAGTAATATCGTTAGGATTGACGTTCCTAAGGTATCTTCTAACAAATTTAGTGGAAATACACTCACCAACACGCTTCATTAGCTCGTAACTCGGTACGCGTGTTTTTTGTTCCACAGACGCTAATAAATAAGGATGGAACGCGTAAACTCCCTCGTAAGAGCGTCCAGGGTAGTATCGATGACGGGACTCGCAATGTAAATCCGCGTTCGCTTCCCAAGCTCGAATGTAGCGCAGGGTAATCATTTCATCTACGCTCTCTAAATCGTGATTAAAGGGGCAATTATAACTGGCATGTCCTTTAAGTTGACAGTGGTGGCATTGAGTCATAAATTGGGGGCAGACTGCAAAAATATGAGAGTTATTAAGTCTGCAATACGCACAATATATCTCCATCATTGGTTGTTCGTGGAAATAGGAACAGGGTACGTCTGAGTCCATAGGAGTGAAGTGGTCTCTCGATGCGCATAATCGACAACGTTTTCGAGAAACATAGTTAGCGTGTCGATAATCGTATGCGGTGAGACATTGTGGACCTTGATACCACTCTAAGACGTAGTCGTTATCGCTGCTCCGGGGCGCTGTAGGTTGAATCGCTTCAGCTTCTAAGCATATTGGTTCGTCTTCCAATTGCATAGCTGAGGTAGGTGCGGCTGTCTCCGCAAGCGGACCCACTGTCTGAACTTCGACGACAGAATAACCCGTGGGTATTCGGGGTCTTTGTATAACAGATGAGTGCAAGTTCTGTATACAAACGTCCTGAAAAAGGGCAAATCCCGCGCTGTTTAGTTTCTCCGCCGCTGAGTCTCTCAGGCTGAGTTTGGTCAGAGCGCGGTCCTTGAACTGACTATCAACGTTACGGAACGGAGTCAGAAAGCGCCTGAAACATTCAAAGCGGATGAATTTATTGTGTTCATCTAACTTGGCGAGTTTGGTTCCGAGTATTAAGGGATGGGCGCGTATGGTACGACTGCACACATCGGCTAGCCAACCGGCAAGTGCTGCGTTTTCAAAGATCGTGTATATAGCTAAGGAGGGACGAAGTGGAACACTCATAAAGCTATACACGGCGCCAGGTGCGGTCAATGGTCCATCAAAGTATAAACGAGAATAATGATCTCCGTATACTTGTTGGTAATTTATAGGATTTCCAACCTTGAAATTCCATCTGTATTCTTGAAAGGCAAGATGTCCGATGGAGGTTCGTTGTACTTTAGTAATTCCGCTGGGTGTATTGGCATACATAGTGCGGAAGAAACCTCGGCCTTCTGCCCAAGGAGCAATCAGCTGAGTATCAACGAAGGGGTATGGAATGTTCTCCATGTTCCCGTTGTATGCCTAATATGTTTTCCGACAGTGACAATGATGGTAGAGCAGAGGAAAAAACTATTTCGCATTCTGAAATATTCAGAAACACGATCTCAGTAGGAGGATTGTAACATTCGAGGACTATCTCCAACTGAATTTATCCCCAGTGCGATGAGGGAAACACCAGTCCAAGGATATGTTTGTCTCAGTTGGTCTACATAAGATTTATATATCCATCATTGAGGGAGGTGAACAACCAGATTTATGACACATAATGGTACCAGTTGTTCACAAACCATCCGCGTGTCCTTTCAGTCCTTGTATCACGGTTGTGGACTTAAGGAAATTGTTGATGGTTGATTTTCTAATCAACAACGAGAGGGTGGAAGTTGATATCATAAATATCAACAGAATGGTACATGGACAAGAGGTGCGGACACCAATATGAGCATACAAATAAACAGTAAAGGGTGGGGAGATTTATTAGGAGGCGGTATGATCCATACCACGATACAACTAGGATTGGTCGATCGTCTCCCAAAGTTCCGAGCGCATTGGGAAGAGAAGGTGTGACGAAGTGGGTTGTATTTTCAATAGCGATGTATAGAGGGATAAAGGGAGTAAAGAGGAGAGAAGATATAGGGTAGTATCCATAAGATACCACAATGGACAAGTTTTCCGTCACGTCATCATTCATTCTTGTCTTTTAATTGTGACACTGATCACAAGAATTACAAGAAAACGATGAGGGAAGAGAAATTTACAGCCTCCCGAAGGAGACCGCCCGCGAGCACCCGTGCCCCGGGGAAAACTATTCACATTATGGACCCTGGACATTAACACACGTCTCTTCTCCAGTGGTTCTCCTATATTTGTCTTTACAAGCCTTCATCCACGTTCTTTCTTTCGAGCTGATTTCGAATAGAGTTCTCGTGTTCTATTCTTGGCTTATCGTTCCGATTCCGTTGGGTATGGTATTTAAATAAAACCATTTCCCTTTCGGTATCCACATCGTCCGTATCGTGTAAATCGATAGGGTGGCCGGTAGTTAAGAAGTCCATATACGTACCATTACGATGCGTATAGCGAGCGGTGAACTTTCTATAGTCCAATTCATGCGTAAGTTGCTCCGGGGACATCGGCGGTTCGATATAACGACCATCATCCTCCGTAGTAGTTGGACCAGCGTCGCCGCGTATCAAGCTATCGACAAACGCTTGTAAAGGTAGAGTATATCGCTCCCTGATGCCAAGATCATCTTCTATCAACTCAGTCATATCTGCTATGAATTTATCAATATTATAATGAGTCTATATATATTAGGCTAGCGGGCGTCGCTGCCTACCCCTCTTTTGCCCCCGGACAGTATAAGATCCTCAGCGCCGATGTACCGTCGTCGCTGTGCTTTCGCCAACGATGTAGCTACACAACGACAACAATAACCGGCACAAGTCACTTAACTGTCCGTCCCAAAGGCTTAGATGTACTGCAGGTTCTTCTTGGAGAGTTAGGGTTACTTTCACAATTGCGACTTGCTACTGTAAACACACCTTAGTAGTAACATTCACCTACAAACGCACAAATTCAACACAACTGCAACAAACTGCACACATTCGGGCCATTTGTCCGTTAGTCAGTGCCTTCCAGAATGTCACTGTATTTATTATGTATCCTTGGATACTAGCAGTGCGCTATTTATTCCCTATGCTATTCAATGGGGCATGCTTTCTATTGTTCTTTTAACTCACTTCTAATTCTAGCGTGGTTGTTGCCATGGTGACATTATGGAAAGCTAGCGGTAGAATTAGGGTAATTCTCATGCATACAGATCTGGGATGCTATTTAATAGTAATTCTTTAATGGTCAATATCCCCTTTATACATGATTCTATGAATTTTATCGGCTATTGACTATACATTGGAGATTCTCGCACACAAATACACTTAATAAAGTGAATCTCCGCTCCCATGATCTATTAATTAATGGAATTTTGGGAATGTTATAAATTGTATAAAATGACAATTTATTAAATTCATTGAAATATATGAATTTAAATTTATTCCCGTAAATTTTATTATTTGATAGTTAAATTGACACAATTTGATTCCAGAGCAGGTCTGGGGACATAGGATCCTTAATTCTATGAAATTTGTCTTTTAAGAGTATCGGTAAGTGCTACGATATCTTAATCGACTAGAATTGTTAAAGGATCTGAATTTTACAGATTTTTGTAAATATTAATAATTAATATTTAAGATGGGCACCAGTTTATTCCAGAACTTGTCTGGGGACGTTAACCATTGATTCTAGAAATTTGTCTTTCAAGTATATCGGTGGGTGCCGCGATATCTTAATCGACTAGAATTACAGATGGTCAAAGGGTTTAACAGATTTATTTTGCGTTATACGCTACTGTTAAAGGGACATCACGCTACTATATGTATTATTTAATATACGGTATGAGAGCAATATCGCACGAAGCAATGTCAGTGTGAAGAGGCAAGTCGTTTCCAAGGTCTACCCAGAGCTTGGTTTAGCCGAGACACGAGGATCTGAACTTTGCATTCCTAATACTCTGCCTACCAATAATACTTAAATATAGTAGTGGCTTTATTGTACTTTAATAAGTACGAAGATTTCATCTTACTGTAGTCACGTATTGATAATGTAATACGGGCAGTAAGGAAAGAGAAAAAGAATTATTTCTCGCCGTCGCACTAAATATATAATATACGTAATTAAATAATAAACGCGAATATATATTGCACTAATCTACTAAATAATCTCTAAAATACCATACTACTAAATAAAATTAAATAAAACGATTAAAATAAAATTACATAATAATACATACATAAATATAAAATAAAACTAATATAAATATAAAGTAATATGGTCACACACCCACTCCAGCCGTTGTTAAGTTGTGGAGTCCCTAGATGTTTGTTGGATTAGGGAGGTGGTCGTGGGAAGAGTATCTTGTCTCCCATAGTTTCCGGAGAGTTCTCTGTCTCTTTCCAGTAAACATAAACGACCCACCGGGCGATTGAGCTGCTGCGTCTCGAAGACGATTCCCGGTTTCTTGAAGTTACGTCGCATGACGACGAGTTCTACCGATCGCACCAAACCGTCCTCCGAGATATGCGTCTCGATTATACGACCTGTCTGCCACCGCTTACGGGGAAGATCCACATCCACAATAAGCACCATGTCTCCAGCGCTGACGTTTTCTTGTTGCGCAAACCACTTAGTTCGAAGTTGTAGCGTGGGCAGATAATGTTTTTCGAAATGGTCAGCGAAACGACGGGATAACAACTGCATGAGTTGCCAAGTTTGTCGGCAGTATTCGTCTCCGTCTGTGATTTCCGATTGTGGGAGCATGGCTACAGGTTTCTTCAGTAGGAAGTGCGCGGGTGTTAGTGCTTCCAGGGAATCGGGACTCGATGAGACTGGCATAAGCGGTCTCTCGTTGAGATAGGCGGCGATTTCTTCCATTAACGTCCGCAAAAGTTCGTCGGTGAGATAAGCGCGACAAGGCACTATAAAATGAAATGCTGTCTTCACGCTTCTTATTAATCTCTCCCAACTTCCTCCCCACCAAGGGGCGTCGGCGGCGTTGAAGGTCCAACTAGACGCTGTTACTCGTAGTTGGTCGTCCACCTGTCTTTGGTTCCAATCTTTGACGTAAGCTTTGATTTCATTGTTGGCGCCAATGAAGTTTGTTCCCTTATCAGATCTCATCGTGTTACTAGTGCCAAAGCGAGCGATCTGTCGTCGTAAGCTTAATAGAAAGCTGTTGGTAGATAAATCGTTCACCATATCGAGATGGATGGCTCTACAAGTCATACAAACAAAGATTACACACCATCTCTTGACTATAGTCCTAGCACGATATACTTCAATAGGGCCAAATAAATCCACACCGGTATTAGTAAAGGGTGGTTCATAAAAGCTTACTCGTTCCCTAGGTAACTCTGCCTCTCTCTGTGTTAAAGGCCTACTGAATGCTTTCCTACAGGGTATACAGTTCCTAAGAACTTGGTTCAGAGCTCTACGGGGTTTATAAAAATAATAGCGAGTTCGAATTTCGCTAAGAACTCGTTCCCTACCAGCATGATAAAGTTTGCTGTGAACGTCTACAATCATCTTGACTTGTATTTCAAGATTTCTAATGAGTATGGGGAACTTAGTATCAAAGGATAATGGTGCATTCGTTAACCTTCCTCCAACACGTATCAACCCATCTATCATTGTGCTAGAGAAACGATCCCTTAAGCGCATCTGTGGATTTCTCAACAACAGGAAATACTTATCGGAATCTTCATAGCATTGTAAGAGTCTCAGCATCTGTTTGTTGGTTTCTTCATGCTCCTGATAACTGATCTTCTCCTTCAGAAACTTGTCGGGTACCTTATATTTAGGAATGTCCTTAATAACATGGACCTGCACTGGTGTGATTGGAGCGGTATCACTCTTTGTTTTCACCCCAGAGTAGTGATGGTGAAAACATCTCTTTAAATATGTAACGGCCTTACAAAGCCGATTCCAAGAACTGTAGTGATGTATCGCTCTCTGCAGAAGAGGTGAGAGTCCTTGCGAGATGACAGGTATACCAGATTTCCAATCCTTATCACGGATTTCCACAACGAGTTTATTTGTGGCTGTGGGTTTCTGATCCAAAGCTTCGTCTCCGGAAGTATGTAGTACAGACAGATCTACTGTGGGTTTGAATAACTTCGATTTACTCGCCTGAGTTTTAGGTTTGACTTTCTCCGCTCCCTTGACCTGTCTAATTTCTGCTGTAGTAAGATGAGGAGGCCATTCTTCTTCTTCTTTGTAGAGGAAGTCGGGTCCACCTAACCAGTCTGGAGTATCTACCAGTTCTTGTGGGGTTGCACCCCGGGAAGCGATGTCTGCTGGATTAATCGTTCCGGGGCAATGTCTCCATTGATCCATCATCGTGCGACTGAGTATAATAGCTACTCTGTTGGTAACGAAGACGCTGAACTGACAGACTTCATTGGTTATATACTCCAGCACGAGTAAAGCGTCGGTCCAATAGACAGTTTTCTCCAGGGGATAGTCGATCTGTTCTGTTACATTCCGGCCGATGGCTGTAGCGTATAGAGCCGCTTTTAACTCCGCTCGAGGAACTTTCAACTTGTTGTTTATTAATGCCTTAGAGGTAACCAAGGCGACTTTGATTCCGTCCGGAGTTTCCACCCTTAGGTAGGCTACTATACCGATTCCCATATCGCTGGCGTCTCCAAACACATGGAGTTGATATGAATACGTAGGGAGAACATGACCAAAATATGAACGGGAAATTATGAAGTTTTCGATGGCTGGTAGAGAATCTTCCCATTTCATCCATTTCTTTAATAATTCTCCCTTAAGTGGATCGTCCCATGAGTGGTTTTCAAGCCACATTTGTTGTACTAAACTCCGAGCAATCAATATAACTGGGCTAATAAATCCCAATGGATCGAAATAAGTGCTCAGGATACTTAAACAAATCCGTTTAGTCCGAACTGGATTATCTCGCTGTTTTAGTTGGAAAAACAGGATGTCTCTTTCTGTGTCCCATTTCAAACCAAGGGTCTTAGTTTCTGGGAGATCATCCTTTATTAGATCTAGGTCTTTTGTTCCTCGATCTTCTACCGGGATCGACTCCAGAAACTCACGGGAGTTGCTGGTGAATTTAGTTAATCGAAATCCACCTCTTCTTAAGCACTCTACCGTTCCTTTAGCGACATCAATGGCTTCTTCGACTGATGGAAGGGACTTCAGATTATCATCCATGTAGATGTCTCGTTTGATATTGTCGATCACTTCTTTAGAGAAGGCGTCTCGGTTGTCATCCGCAGTGGTGCGTACCACGGAACAGGCGTTTGAAGGGCTCGAGATTATCCCAAAAGCCTGGATGGTCATCCAGTATTCCACCGGTTTCTTATTGAGGTCTCCTTCAGGCCACCACAAAAATCGTAGGCTATCTCGATCCCTATCCAGCGCTTTGACTTGTAAGAACATGCCTTCTATATCTGAGGCGAAAGCAATGGAGTATTGTCTTAATCTTAATAATATTCCCAACAAGGATTGGAGTAAGTTGGGTCCGGGTAACAATTCAGAATAAAGAGATTGGCCCATATAAAGGGCGGAACCGTCAAACACCACTTGTACTTCATGGGGTTTACCGGGTTTGGGAACGTAATGGTGAGTTAAGTAATACGTTCTCTCAGTTATGGGTGTTTCTTCCGGTACTAGCTCCGCATATCCCTTGCTAATAAACCTCTTCAACTGTGTTTGATACATTTCTTTAGCTGAAGAATTGGCCGTAAGGCGTCGATGTAGTTGAGCAATTCTTTTCTCCGCCAAAGGTCTGTTGTTAATAAACTTTGGTTCTCGCTTTCGGAAAGGAAGACCGATCTCATATCTACCTTGATCTTTAAGAAAACGAGTAGTTGTCGCTTGGATCTGCTTGGCTCTTTCTTCCTCCACCGATAGGGCCTTATCGTAGGAGTTGGGCTCTACGACCTCTTGAGTAAAGAAACTCACGGCATGTTCATCCCGAGTCTTGGCATTATAACGTTCAATGACGTCATTAAGCTCGTCGTTATAGTCGTCTCGCTCAGATGGGTGAAGGAGTTGACATAAGTTCACTTGATTTTGCCAAGTCTCGCTTTCCTTAAGGAGATCGATGGCATTCTCCTCATCGAAGAGTTGATGTATATCGTCGTTGTCTGAGGAGTATGGAGTTCCCTCAGTTGGATCGTCGAACTCACTGTTCTCAACTTCCCATTCTCGTGCTTGATATACTTGGTCTTTCGGTAATCTTTCCATAAGAGTTCTACGGGAAGGGCCAGTAAAGTACCAACCTACTCTAGTTCTTCCCGCATAAACTTGTAGAGGTTGCGGTTGAGCAGGTCGTTTCTCTAATGTCTCGAGCGCTTCATGCGCATTTTGACCGATGAGTATTTGCACTCCAGGATAATCTGTCTGGAATCGAGGTATCTTAAGATGTTGGATGCTCTCGTCCTCGTCCCAATTATAAAGGTCTGCTTGAGTAGTAGCGAAGTTCTTTATAGCCACCATTTTCACTGACCTTATGCTATGTTCTCCTAGTTCGTCCTGGGGGGTGGACAACGCACCTACATAATAATCCGCGGTTACTGTGGATTTCCAAACTTGCATAATTCCTGACATGTTTAGCTTAGTTCGGAACTTGGGTTGTCCAGCGAATATGTCTTCGGCTAGCGCTTTGTCGATGAATGTTCCTGTACTACCGGAGTCAAGGAGGGCGTTCACTACATAACTCCTTTTTGGTCCGTGGACCCTTACCTGTACCACAGGAAATTCTCTAATCCCTACATTGGAAGTTGGCGCTTTCCAAGATGGTTGTCGATCAGAAGTAGTTAAAGCAAGGTCAATGTCTGATGTATCCTTTTCATAAATGAGTGCTCGATACACTGTGGTATTTATCATGTAACAGGATTCGTTTTCGTCGGAGAATTCGTCCGTATAGAATCCTTCCATCTCAGATTGATCAGTGTCGTTCACATCACTGAATTGGACATGTAATTCGGAATCACTTACCTGACTCGGACTATTTCGCTCGAATTCAGTGTGCAACAAGTTATGATGTTTCGCACCGCACTTGGCGCATCTTGTGTCAGAGTAACAGGTTCGCCGTTGGTGTCCTTGTCTGAGGCAATTATAGCACAACCGCTTGTCCCACATGACTTCACGTCTCTCAGTTAATGATTTCTTTAGAAATTCATCACACATATTTAAGCGATGGGTCCCATCACATAGCGCACATTTCGGTTTGATGTTACTCACCTTACTCTGTGTAACATTGTGTACACTTGCCTTTTCTTCGGGCTTTCTCACCTGAATTCTCTTGGGAGACATAGGAGGAGTTTTTCTTACCTGTTCTCTCCTGTCATTTGTTCGAGACTTGAATTTACTTACCTGATCTTTAGGCATTTTATTTACGTAATAAGATCTGTCAGTATCTTTCCCGCTATCTTCTCCTTGAGAAGTCTGGCTTTCGCCATCATCTGTATAACACACTGGTGTTACCTTTCTCCTAGCGACGGGTTTTTCACTTACCTTGTTTTCCGGTGTCTTCTCTCTGGACAGTTTCAGGAGCTGTAATTTCACTTCTCCATCTAGGAATGACATGAGATCAGCCATGGTAGGGTCTCGTCGTTGTTGTTCCATCATATATAACACTTTCTTATCCCAGCGTGTACCTACTCCACCCTTCGGTAAAGTAGAAGCCACTGCTCTAATAACCATAGCATTCTGATACTCATGAGACTTACCTAGCCAATCTAATTGTCTGCAGATCTCCTGAATTTCATCGGAAAACTCTATAATTCCGCTGCTAATAAACTTTCGGGGCGCTACCAACTTTGCATACAAATACCCAGCTATGTTGTTCCTATTACCATACCTGATGTTTAGTGTATCCCAAACTTGTCTTAATCCATCTGGATGTCCAATAAACTTTAACGCCATTAACTTGGGAGATCCTTCCAAGCACTCGATGAGGAATCTAAGTTTCTCTCTATTAGATAGTACAGAGTTCTGTATGTTATCTTTGTAATATTCATTAAAAGGTAACCATTTCATCTCATCTCCATTGAACTTGACGATCTCTCCCACCTTTACTGCTTGCCGGGCTTCGGTTCTAGCCATTTGACGCGTAAAACTTTCTTGGGCCATCGTGTTATTTAATATCGAGTTATCAGTATATAAATTTCTCGGATTATGATCCGGTCTATAGGGAATATCATTATCAACAGGTCTATAATTACCCTTAATAGGGTTCACTATAGGAGTTTCTACTTCGCTAGCAGTATAGATGCGTGTAGGCTCCACACCTTGCGCATGAGATACTTCAGACCTAACAGGTTGACACATTGTTACAGGGGGTGGTGGTATACCCTTTTGTAAATTTACTAATTTATTGCGTTCTAGCGCAATACTTTGCTGCACTTCTTGCAACTCTAACCTACTGTCCTTTACGGTTCCCTTTAACTGTTGAACAGTCCCTTCTAACTCTCGGACCTGTTGGGAGGAGCGCATTTGATTCTCCTCCATCTTTCCGAGGAGAATGTCCATCCCCCGCCGTCTCTCGTCCACCCAATCAACCGCCGAAGCGGGATCCGCCAACGTCGTAGCGGGCAGACGAGGGACTACGGGCGATATATCCTTTATATTTCGCTCGGAGTCCAGGACCGACGCTGTTTCAAGGGCTGTTCCTTTGGGCACAGGTAACTTGGTACTGTGCAAAGGAAATTTAAAGGTAGGTTCAGGGAGTACAGGTGTCTCTACCACCGAAAGGGTGGCTTCAGGAACAGGCCTAATTATTTCAGGCTCATCTACTATAGTAGTGAGTCTCTCTATTGTAATTATTTGGTCTGTGGGTTCTGTACTACCTAAGTTGGTGTTATTTAGTTGCCTTCTAACAGCTGGAGGCAAATCAGGCAATTTCTGACGGTGGAATGTTCTTTTACGTCTGCTTAAGTGAGATCTATTTCCTTTGCCTTCAGTATCGGTGGTATCGCCTTCCTCAGATGATGTATATCCCTGTCTTTTGGGAGTAGATCGATTCATCATCTACATATTACTAGCTGTTAACTGTTTATTTATGCAGTCTTGATTCTCCTGAATATTTTCCAATTCTAATTGGGCGATCTCTTCAGCCGCTATCCGCTCCGCTTCTGCCACTTTTCTTTTCATTTCGGCTGCTTTTCTTTTCGCTTCTGCCTCTGCCGCGGCCGCTTTTCTTTCCGCTTCTGCCTCTGCCGCTGCCGCTTTTCTTTCCGCTTCTGCCTCTGCCGCTGCCGCTTCTCTTTCGGCTTCCGCAGCTGCTACTGCTGCTTTCTTTCTGTCTTCTATGCGTTTTTTCTTCACCCTTTCTTCTTGGTCTCTAGCGATGCGGAGTTGTTCATCGAATTTAGCTTGGTTCGCCGCTAACCTATCCACGTCTATGGCGTCAAGCACACGCTGTGCTCCTTCACTATTAGGGCTAAGTCCCTCTAGCCTTCTCCTCAACTCTTCATCTCCCAAAAAACGTTGATAGTCTGACAGATAGATGTCAATGGCATCCCTCTTATGCGGTTTCTCTGCCATCGCTTCACTTTCCACTTGGGAAAAAGTAGCGTCCGTTGATTCTCCATGGGTTGAGCGCTCCTCCAGCTGAGCTTTCCACTGAGCTGTTCCTTGAACCTGGCGACTCACCCGTTGAAACCAAGTCTTTACGGCAACTTGCAACAACGTGTCTTGTCTTCTTTTAGAAGCCTCTTCAAAGGCTGATAATATTAGCCTGATTCGCAGAATTCTTTCTCTAACTTGATAAAGCAGTTGTCCCTGCTCTTGAGGTCCTTGGGGTTGTTGAAACAGTTGTTTTTCTACTCGCTCCATAGAGCTGAAGAATCCCTGTGCGTATCCGGCTGCGGACCTCTTCCACACAGCTGGATCGATGGTTTCCTTGGCTACTCCCATCCGGTGTATGTCTTCCCAGGCAGCTTCTGATAAATCAAATGGGAGTCCGGGTCCGGGGAAGTTCCATTGCGACTCGACCATAGACTTCAGCTCTTCCCTTGTGTATCCCTCATAACTATCTTTAGTTGCTCGCTTACTTCTCGCCCAATCGATCTGGTGTTCTTCCACCGCGATCAATAACCTAGTGAGTACGGCTGCAGGAAGGATGAGAAGGGGATCCGAATAAACCGCATCCGTCATCTTTGCTCCGCGCTCGGGTGTCAGCTCTACAGTATCCTCACTACTGGAGCTGTTGGGCCGCTGAGAAATAAGTTCTTGGCTCGCGGGTGGTTGCTGTTCCGCTGCTTCTTGGTCCCGCTTGACCTGAGCTCGAGTGCCTATGATAGACCTACGATGTTGGACCAGCCTAGGTTCTGTTATTACTACTGGAGGGATGACCTTCCTCACAGTGGGAGGTGAACTGAACTTAGGACTAGACGGTGCTACACCTCTATCTGAGTCGCAGATAGTTACATCTAATAAACTGTCTGACAGGTTCTGCCTAGTATCAGACATGTTTGTTTGTACAGTTGAATGTCTACTGCTATTACAGTCTAAGTAAGTCTAGTAATTCAGTATTAACTGCTAGCCTAGTAATTAATTACCGATACTGCTACTCAGTGTAGCGTGATATATAATATATTAGTATACCGGTATGCTTATGGTATATATAAGTATTATTACAGACTAGGTTTTTCACAGAAACCGGTATATAATTTTAGCACAAATATATATAAATATATAATAGGCCTATCGTGAATACCGGTATGCAGTTTACACTTATAGTATATATAAGTATAATTATTAACTACAATTAATTACAGAGTACCGGTATGATTTCAACCTAAAATTTATAGAAATAAATATAATAAGCCTATTGTAATACCGGTATGTCAATTATTTTAAATAATTGAATTTCTGAATTTTAAGGGTTACTTGGTTACTTTAACTTACTTTATTACCGTTATTTAAGCAGTAGTCCAACTGATATTGAGACCTAATTGTTATATGGCAGGCCTACTATTTATAAATCGTTTGAGTTGATTTATAATATATATATACCCGTTTAATGGGTTTTGTCAATGTTTGAAATAAATGTTATTATTTCTGGGGGAGTCACTACACATAAGCTGTGCGCTCTCAGTGGAGTGCTACTTGTTAGACACTAAAACAAATAATTCTAATTTACCTAAGTTACTTAATACTACAAATTACGTACAATTCGGGTTGAGATTACAATCTCTAAATAAACACAAAAATTTAATTACAAATACACAAATACAAATTTTTTAGGGTAATTTTACAAGAAGTCTACTAACCAGCCTAACAAAGGGTTAGAATATCTGGTTATTACAACGGACAGGTTACTACGGTATTTGAAAATAATAAGTAGTAGTAAATATACTGCGTTGTCCAGATAGGAAAATACCACCGCCTGACGACCTATAACCGTATCGCTATAGGTACTACGTTATGTATCACGGAGTGTCCCTACCTAGAAGTTAATTACCGCGGTCTACCAGAACCAACGTGCCTATTAACCACTTTACAACACAAATACACTGCCTACACACTAATTGCTTTCGGAAAGCACTGTACACTAAACCCTAAATTAGGTACAAGTACTTGTATAACAAATAATTAGTAGTTAAAAATACTTGAACAGCCAAAAGAACCACGGTATCTGCTGGAGTGACCGGTGCACAAAATCACCAGTCTTTACCTACGCCGAGCAGCCCGTATAGTACCGGGGTTAGTTTAACTATAACGGTATGTATAACAAACACAATTATTGTAGGAATAAACTTGGGGATTGAATGTTGCGAATAATCGCATAAACTCTGAATAATAAATATTACGCTACGCGTACAGACCATTCAAACAAAATGCAGACCAAATACTGACAGACTACTATCAAGCCTAAACAAACTACGGTATATGCAGACTCCAAAATGGTTAAGTAGTATGCGTTCTAACCCAGTAGTACGACTTATTCTTTAGATGGGGGTTTACCTTACAGCGATGGCTGCCCCTACTTCCTAACCGTTCTTTATCAGACAGATGCTTTACACACACCGAAATTTCCTCAAACCCAACAGCAGCCAGACAACTATCCAGCCTACAAATTATCTAAATAAATTATACGCTACCCGTACAGACTACACAAACAAAGTACAGACCAAACGCTGGCAGACTCCTATCAAGCCTAAATAAACCACAGGACATGCAGACTCCGAAATGGTTAAGTAGTATGCGTTCTAACCCAGTAGTACGACTTATTCTTTAGATGGGGGTTTACCTTACAGCGATGGCTGCCCCTACTTCCTAACCGTTCTTTATCGGACATACACTCTACATGCACTGCAATCCGTTCAGACCTAATCAACAGGTAGCCAACAGTCAAGCCTACAAATTATCTGTAAAATCTGAGCAGGCTTACATGCCTTCTGCTCAATACTGGCCTACAAATAAATAAAACTGACAGAAATAGGCCTAAGTAAAATCCCAATAAAACCAGGCGTCCCCGATTAATTATTAAGACCTACCGGCATATAATAATCAAATCGAATAATACTGCTGTACCTGTACCGTAAGTACCAGTTCGGGCAGTTGGGCCTACAGGCCTACAGTAGTACAGGTTACCGTTCAACCGGTACCGGTACTTTAGACTGGATTGCTTACACCGCAATCCAGAAGCAATATCTGTTATTGTTTGCGCTTTTAAGACCTTTGACAGTTTAACCTGCCAAAATTAGAATGTCTTTTGGATGATATATATTCTTTAGCTTATGACGAGTATTTGATACACTACATTAGCTGAAGCCAGCCTATGCGCAATCATTCACCCGTTGGATATACCCGGGAGACTGAGTTCGGAGCTTAATGATTGATGGTGTAAGCCTACCGTATTATTCGACTGATCGTAATATATAATCTCTGACAAATATTATTCACTTTCGGGAAATATTAACAGTTCCTTTAGGACGTGGCGCTCTAAATATGTAAACAGAGTTATGACTTAAACTAGACACAACGAAAAGGCTATAGATTAACGTATATGGCGCATTCTTTAGGAGGTGCTTTGTTATCAGTTACAATCATACACAATGCTGCACAATACTGCACACTAATCTGCCGACCTTCACTAAATTTGGTCACGTATAAAGAGAGCAACATACAATTTATGTCGGGCATATGAAATAGCATTAGATTCACTTCAAACCACTCAACATAGGTCGCAATCGTTTATCTGTAACCGGTCTCTCTAACCTTTAGTATATCAAGAAGGTGGGGTGTCTGACTATTGATCAGTATTCCGATATAATATTTCATCAACAAATATAACGAATAACCAACAGCAAAAGCAGTAATGTAAGATATGAATTGCATATAATTGGTTTGGTTAGATTGTATGTAGTAAATAGGTTGATAACAGATATACGTTCTATAATTAAGCCTACTAATGTAAAGCTAAAGAATGCTGATATACGGAGGTGCCAAAAGCCGATGTTCTTAGGCTCTGGGCAAAAACATAACACACTGAACTACTGAGTTCTGTATACACCTCCAACACAGAGACAAAAAACGCTCTGATTGGTCAACCGAACAACGAGAGAACAAAGAAACAAAGAAACGTCGACGTGGCAATATCAGCTGTTAGCCGTCGTCATGGTAGCGACACTGTTTTCAAGAGTATCCAGCTTATCGCGTCACGAGATTGCGGATTATGTCCTCTAAAGTACAAATACAGTACAAATACAGACGAAATGACTTTTATGTCCTCTAAAACACCAGTACAGCAAGGACACGGCCTTTTTATGCCTGGCAAACCAACTACAGAGTACTTTAAGGGAAAATAACCGGTTAATGACGCAAAAGCTTTTACACCGTGGAAGCTTTTAAACATAATATCAAAACACATTTCCTGAGTAAACTAACTTCCAACGAAAATACAATATGGGAATATTGAATATCAATGATTGAATGTGAATCATATAACTGCATCCCAGACCCCATCAGCCGAAACGTCTGTTACCTGACGCTGACATCCCCCCAACCGACATGCCACATTAAACTTAAAAGATCGAGATTTTTTATCATGATTGATTGTAAATATTATATCTTAATAGTTGTTTATGATCTATTTGTCTATTTTCTTTTTATTATTCATTTTTATTAATTTCGGTTTTTATTTTAATTAATTGTCTACAGTAGTTTAGTAATAAGTTCAAAGATTTTCTTTATAATTTTAAATATTGTCAATTTTATTTATAGTTTTAAATATTCTCTGTCTTAGTTATGATTTTAAATATTGACCATTTTAGTTATAATTTTAAATATTGTATATTTCAGTTAAAATTTTAAACATTGTCTATTTTTGTATTATTCCTCGAGGACCCTCATGGAAACGAGGTTTTACCTCATGAGGCAATCCTCAAGCGCCACCTCACTCAAATTTACGTTGCAAACTGTATCAGACAAACTATATTTTCTATTTCTTTTTAATATATGTCCTGCTTCTCCGTTGTATATGTACAGTAATTTGTTCTTACTACACTTTTTAAAATAATCCAAGTTTCAAGTTTCAAGTTTATTCATTCCTTATGCCACTGTTAATATTGCACAGAAAAAAACATATTGTATTTTATATATTGTGAAGCATCGCCCAAACTAATAGCAGAAAGCTAGTGCCGTGAGGGCGATGGTTCCATTGGCAGTAGGAGAGGGGGGGGGGGGGGGGGGGGTGCGTTTGCTGGTGTATTTTTTTTATATAGATTGGCACTGAGTGAAAAGTCAATCAATATTCCTTTTGGCGGTTTTATTGGGGTCAAATAATTAACAAGTCGAGAATAAGAATTTTTTATAGAAAGCAGAAAACGATGGTTTTGATTTTTTTATCCTAATGTCAAGTGGCACAGAGTTCCAGATGGCAGGACCTCGAAAACTCACGGAACGTTGGGAGGAGGTAAGCCTGAAAAGCGGGGTTGTATAATCACCTCGGGCAGAAGAACGAGTATTGTAGTTGTGTGAAATGGAACGTTTGCTGAAAAGTTTGCCTAGCGTGGAGGAGGTTGAGATTGTGTGAGAATGAATATCGTACATGAAGTTGGCGACAGTGAGATCGTATAGTTTGTTAAGAGGTAAAATTTTTAGTTCTTTGTAAAGTGGTAACGCGGACGATTGATAGTGGGAGAATGTAATGCACCGTATCAGTTTATTAATTTTAATGCGTAAAGGTTTGAGTATCGATTTATCGGAGCTGCCCCATAGAATAATGCCGTAGTTGATGTATGGGTGAATTAGGGTGAAGTAGAGTGTCCTGAGAATGTGTAAGGGAAAAATATGGCGTAGCTTGTAAAATATTCCAGAAGATTGAGAGATTTTTTTAAGGATATAATTTATGTGTGTTTTCCACCTGAGTTTTGAATCAAGCCAGATGCCTAGTAATTTTGTGTTGTCGGTAATTTGTATAGAGGAGTTATTAATTTCGATTGTGGGTAAACGATTGTCATTATTTAAGATACGGTTTGTAAATAGAGTATATTCGGTTTTTTTTAAATTGAGTATTAGTTTATTTTCTATTAGCCAACTGTTTAGTTTGGTGAGTTCATTGTTTGTGTCATTGAGAAGGGTCTGAATATTGGTGTGCGAGTTGAGTAACGTCGTGTCGTCGGCAAATAGTGTGGTCAGTAAGTTAGTCACGTTTGGAAGGTCATTAATAAAAATTATAAATAAAGTGGGGGACAAAACAGAGCCTTGTGGGACGCCGCAATTTATGGGTTGAAGGGTTGAGTGGATGCTGTCAATCGAAACAAATTGGTTACGATTAGCAAGAAAGTCAGAGAAGAGATGTAATGGGGGGCCCCTGACACCGTAGGCTTCAAGCTTCCGTATAAGAATCTTGTGGTCCACGGTGTCAAAGGCTTTTTTAAGATCAATATATACGGCACAAATTGATTGGTGGGAATCAAGCATGGCATATATTTTTTCAGTGATGGAGAGTAAGGCGTGCGAAGTAGAAGTCTTATTGCGGAAACCATATTGAGATATGGAAATAATGTTGTATTTTATAAGGTATGTTTGCAATTGGTCGTTAAGAATTTGTTCTAGAATTTTACTGATAATGGGTAAGAGAGATATGGGGCGGTAATTGTTGGGATCAGTTATATCATCGGATTTGTAAATTGGAATCACTTTGGCAGTTTTTAAGGAATCCGGAAAGAAACCGCGGGCAATAGAAAGATTAAAAAGATTGTATAAATGGTAAGAAAGAGGTTCAGCGGCCAGTCGTATGAGTTTTGGTGGAAAAGGGTCATTGGAGCTACAATTTAATTTTAGGTTGAGAATTTTGTATTGGATCTCAATTGGAGAGGTTTCAGAGAGGCAAAATGAATTCGCGCGGGTGTGAGAAATATATAATAACAATTTTATTTTAAAGCATGCGGGAGGCGAATTTTAATTTCAAATTTAGTTAATTATCATTATTATTAGTTGATCCAGCACTTAATGTAATCAACCACTGCCATGTTTTATTGAACATATCAAAGTTTTAATTAGAATGTAATCTTATACAGTATGTTTTACCTTTACTTTTAATGCATTTGTGTTCGTATTGTACGTTGTGTTGTCTTGTATTAGTAAGTCATCATATCCTCCCATTCATTATTCCATTATATTACTGTGAATTGTAATAATTGTATACTTAGTGAATAGATTATACTTGTGACCGCCTACATAGTCGAGTCATGTCTGTTTAGTTTAAGAAGATATAATTTGTTTCCATTTGCGTCTCTATTATTGTTTCTATAGTGTTTTGGTGTAATAAAAAACTTCAACTTCAACTTAAATATCAAGCAAAATAATTCAATACAGCAATACTACAATAGACTGATAGACAAGAGACAGACAACATGTTTTTACAGTCAGCGAGCTGGCGAGTCTCCCTCTCCCTGCTCACACCCTGTGCAAGATTTAATTACCGGTAACTTTAACTTTATTTACATTTAATTTAAAAAATAATAATGATTAAATCCACCAGTAGCGATACGGATGCTAACGGAGGTATACTGGGTGTCAGTGGATTCACCTTCATTAACTGGTCTGGAACTGCTCGATGCGTACCCCAACTCTACTTCCGTCCCGTTTGCCGCGATCATCTTCTCAACATACTCGCGTCTGCGCGTCGCCATGGCTGCCCGGTAAAGGTGATTGGATGCGGCCACTCGCCTTCCACTATCGCGTTAACTACCGGTTATATGATCTCGTTGAATCTCCTAAATCGAGTCCTCGATATCGACAAAGACAAACTAAGAATAACCGTAGAAGGCGGGATGCGTTTCGACTCTCTCGTGGATATCCTGTACGCGAACGGGATGGCGTTACCAACCCTCTCGTCGATTCTCGATCAGACCGTTGCCGGCGCGCTCGCAACAGGTAACCACGGTAGCGGGAGAAACTACGGTCTTATTGCAACCTACGTGACTCATCTCGAGCTAATAACAGCTGACGGCAATCAGTTATCGTTGTCTGCTTCGGCCCAACCAGGAACCGACGACTCCATTCTATTTTCCGCCTGTCTGTGCAATCTTGGCTCTTTGGGTGTGATCGTATCTGTAACTCTACAATGCGAACCTGCATTCAACCTTGCTATATACAGCCTCCCCTGCTCTCTAGACTCGTTACTGAACTCCCTGGAGCGTCGCTCCCGCTCATCCGAACACTTTCGCGCCGTTTGGTTCCCTCACACAGACGGCGTTATCTGCTACCACAGCAACCGCACCGCGGGGCCCACAACCCCCCCGAATCCGAGTATAATCGACCGGATATTATCTAGCCACCTAATTATGTACGACTTACTAGAGTTCCTCTACTGGCTGGCCTCATTCTACCCACCGCTAGTTAAGCTAATCAACCTTTTCTACTATCACTTCGTCGTTTCGCGCGGCTCTGACTCAATCAGAGTAGATCGAAGCGATCGAGTATTCGCGATCGATTGTTTATTCCAACAGCGGGTCTCTGAATGGGCCGTCCCGCTACCATGCGCCGTCGACGTCCTCCGTAAACTCGCTAAACACTTCGACTCCGGGGCCTTCTACGCTCATTACTGCGTGGAGATTCGTTTCGTAAGCGCCGACGATATTCTATTGTCCCCGGCTTACCGCAGGGATTCGTGTTTCATTAACGTCATGTCTTTCCGACCGTACCAGCAGGACGTGGACTACCAGCGGTACTTCGACGCTATCCAATCAGTGGCCCTGGAGGTCGGGGGTCGACCGCATTGGGGGAAACTCTCCTCACACCAACTCGGGCCCCACATACACCGATCCCTCTTCCCAAAGTTCGATGCATTCACTGCTATTAGAAAGAGACTCGACCCCCAAGGAATGTTTCTAAATGAATTCTTACGATCTGTATTCGGTATTCATGTTGACAGACAGACAGAGATACACGGTAGAGAAGAAATATAATGTGCAATAAGAAAGTCCGAGAAGTTAATAAAGTAATTTAGATTATTAATTGTTTATTTATATCGAGCTCCATATCACACCATCCTTGCGTCTATGGGTAGAATATTCCCCATAACATTAATTAATTTACTAATAATAAATGAATTAAAAATTAATAAAATAATTATTATTAACAATTAATTAATCAACAAATAAAAATTTATTAAGTAATAATTAGTAATAAATAATTAAATATAATAATTATTATAGAATATAATTTAAACTAAGCCACTAAATTATATTGACAGAGACCATTGAAGGTCTCGGACACTGATGTCGCAGTGTCCGAGTGGATACGGCGCCTGAACTGCTTACACAATAGTGTTTGGTGGCGCAGGTTCGAATCCGACTAAAGGCTGTAGAAATTTCGCACTGTTGTGTCCCTAGTGTTCCTTACTTTAGACATTAGTGCCTACGTCACCCAGCGGTATAATGGGAACCCGGCTTTGCTGGGGTAATGATAATAAAAGCGCTTTGAGTATGCTGTGCGTAGAAAAGCGCTATATGAATAACCAATATTATTATATTATAAGGTTGTTTCTTGAAGTGTTTAATGACTTATTGAAACGAGTTGGTAAGACTCGTGGTTAAAGTAAGCTTTGTCGACCTTACCATTACCAATAACCAATCAATACTCATGTTGAATATTTTAAGAAATTTAGCTGTAATTTTAGCAGAAAAGGAGGGGGGGTGTGGCTTACGCAAATAACAGCTGATTTCTCTCATAAATAAAATTGTTATTTTTTTTCCTTTACTTTAGTTTATTGTTTTGGTTGGAAAACGTGCCAATTTAAACTGCTCATTTTCCTTATTTGATAAATTTAACATTGAGACGAGATATTAATACGCCGAGATGGGATTTGCGTTCAGTTCCCCCTCAATCTCTATTTCAGAGTTCAACCTCAGGTCTGTGTCTAGAGAATTTTTAATTATTAGTATCATGTTTTTATTTTAGCTTCACCATCTCTATTGTTTGTTTTTATGAATAAATGGGAATTATTTTAGTCATGTTTTCTGGTTGGGTTTGGAGGTGATATATAGTCCAAATCACAATGCAGAT
The DNA here is from genome assembly GCA_032718475.1 of Nemertoderma westbladi. Taxonomy (NCBI): domain Eukaryota; kingdom Metazoa; phylum Xenacoelomorpha; order Nemertodermatida; family Nemertodermatidae; genus Nemertoderma; species Nemertoderma westbladi. The sequence goes on along the minus strand of JAUCBJ010002234.1, from coordinate 63,685 downwards.
TTTCACCAATAATGTCTTTAGAAATCATTTGGCAAGTTTGGTTCGCATGCAGAGCCAATCAAAGAGTGACTGTAGCCCTTTGGCCAATCAAATTATAGTTTGCAGTTGTAACTGGACTGTAACTGAATGATTTTGAATATTTTTTAATACTGTAACTATAACTATATTTATTACCCTATTATTGAGTTATTTTCCCGGTTATTTAACCCGCGGGCAGGAAACAACCCGAGGGCGAATCCCGATATAAAAATAAAATAAAAATAAAAAATAAAAATATATAGGAAAACATTGGCAAACGGGTATCATTTGTAAAACATTGTATTTTTGTTTATTATTATAGTTTTGGACCTTGAAAGTAATGGGTCCTCATATTAGTCAAGTGGCCCAAAGACCCATTGCCACTTAGCTCAACTGTGATTTATTTAGCGAGTAAGTAGTGAACGAAGAGGGGGGCGAGCCACGAAAGTAAGCGAGCTTAGCTACCAAGTGGCTTAGGTACCACTAACTCAATCGGTGTGTCTGTTGTTCTGTTGTGTTCAATTTTAAACGTTAATAACTCAACCAAATCTTAATGAAATCTATCCAAACTTGGTACACATGTTGTTTGGCAAAAGTTTATAAATTTTCCAAGTTGAATTTTCTCGTGTGGCCTTCGAGAAGCTAAGATAATAGCAGTTAATTAGTTAATCAGGGTAAAAACAGCATTTTCATCTTGCCTCTTAAAGGATATTAATTATTTTCTTGTGTAATATTTAAATAATTATACTTAAAAATTATACAACTGTATATAACCCCATTCCATTATAGTTTTTAATTAGTTCAAGAGATTTGCTTTAAGAAATGTGTTTTTAATTTATCTAAACGTAATTAACTTATTAAAATGCCCCGTCTCCAGCTATAATAGCTCCCTCCTTCGTTGGCATGCTTGCAATAGCAAGCATGCTCAAAGGAAACACTATAATGAGCCAGAATAATAAGCCAGCTTGGTTATTGTGTATTGTGCTTACAAAATGATTGGCCGAGTACTTAATCATGATTCTTCTTAATAATTAGCTAAATAATTTCGTTGAGGTGTTGACGTGATAAATTAATATCTCAGTATCAATACTATCGGCTTAAGGTAAGTTTTAATATTTCTTACAAATTGGGTCGCCTCCACGCCTAAAATATTTAATATATTACTTTATGAGTTTAACATGTTACCAATAACATGAGTTTATTGATTTCTTTGTTGGTTAAGTAAATTAAATAATATGCGATCTTTAATTATATTTTTTAGAAATTTGTGCTGTTTGTATATTTATTCCCCACTCTTTGATTTACTGGTGTTTGGTTAAATTTCTTAGATACCGAGTTTGTGATACAGTAGAATCGCTCAATATTACTCTGTATCTCGTAACTGAGCATCGTGCTGCGCGAAGGCCCCACAAACATGTTTATCTGTCTCAACTATTAGACTATTATCAGTATTATCAGCACTCTTTCCTTCCTAAATATCGCATACTGTAGGCCTATTAATGTTTTAGATAAACAAAAATAAAGTTAATGGTGGAGGGATATAATGGATTTCCTACAACATCTACATATACTGTACAGAGTGTACTATAAACTAGAAGCTTTCTAGTCCATGTACAGATGATCGTGAATATGTTGAGATATATATGGCAGATTGGAGAACTGCATATGGAACAGATTCATACCATCATGAAATAAAACCCCACCCACGTAGGAGATACAGTAACTGTTAAGTTTCAGCTTAACAGCAATAACATCTTAACAGTAAATAATAATAGTTCGAGAAAATGTTAACTTTCAGAAATTTCACACTCTACCAGCAGACTGCTATAATGCAGACGTCGCTGCATTTCTGTAAAGATACAACGTATATATGCTGTAGTAGATGCTAGCAAGTTTCAGTCTAAATGGATTGTAAATATCAAAGTTGGAGAAGATGTTCACTTGCAGACATTTCGCCATCTAGCAGTAGACTGGGGAACTGCAGACGACACTGCGACTCCGTACAGATACAATTAAACTATGCTGTAGTAGATAACTACAAAGTATCAGTCTAAAGGGATTGTAAATAACAAAGTGGAGAAGATGATCACTTTCAGATATTTCGCCATCTAGCGGTAGACTGGAGAAACGCAGACTGGTCAGAGTCCTTCCAAACCTATGGTCAGGTATATATCTGCAAAGTGTCCGTTACAACAGATTGAGTCTGATGGTGCAACTGATGTAATACAGTTTCCTGTCAGTTGACCAGCAATTTGGCCGAAAACGACTACAGAATAGCCCAATTTGACCACAAATACGCATTCGCCAAGGGGCATACAGGCATCTGGGCTGGGCATATGCGTAAAATTAGCTTCGAGATTCAGCAATGACGGTTCACGTTCACGTGCTTATGACGATATGCATCACGTAGACGTGCAAGATAGTGTCAAATAGAGGTAGAGTGAGAGACTACAGGACTGAACTGCTAGGCCTACCTCGACCTCACGCAAACAATAAACGTGTAAAAGAAAACCCGGAGACAGTGACAGCTGTATGCATCGTGTTAATACGCATCAAATGAGCCAAAAAGAATGTAATGAGAGCGAAATCTGATGACTTGTATCGATGGACATACATACATACATACAAACTCAGCAGATTTATATATTAGAAAGAAGATATTACAGTAATATATATTAAAGTCTAGATTAGTAGGGTCTTGGGCGGCTTTGTGACAGTTGGACCTAACTCATGACTCATCGATGAGTCATAGCATCCATAGGGTGTCATTGGCGCCAGGCTGTCTGGGTGACACATCCCAATTAGGCTAATTAGACCCTAATTGACGGGTGTCATCAATTAATTTATTTATTTAATCCCTAATAGGTGTCTTACGACTCCTAATTGGGGTTTAATTGATGATCCTAATTAATCAGACCAATTAGCGCCTTAACACCCAATGGGTCATGAGTGCGATGTCAAACTGTCACAAAGAGTCCCAAACGGGTGTCATAAGTGACACCCCTGATCTTTCCTAACTAATTTTAGCTGTTTCCAGGCAGCTTTAACTTTGACCTTTGACCCCAAGCAGCTTTAACCAAGCAGCAGGTTTAGTTTTGAAACCATTAGTAACTCTAACACACGCAACCTGCTTTTAGGCCCCTTAGGTTATACCCGAGCGGCGTCCACAATGACTCACCTTGACGCCTGCCAAGGCACGAGTTCCTGAAGGTTGTAGGCCGTGCTACAATATTAATTAGGGTCTCTTCGTTGTATAGGAGTTACTTCTATTATACCCCAAAGCAGCAGGCTCTCAATCCAGGTCACACATGAATGAACAATCTATGGGGCAGATTCTCGATTGCGAGAGGTTACAATTTACTTTAAGGCCTTTTTGAGAAATTATACAAGTTATATTGACTGCAGCCTGTGCGCAGCACGTCAGTGTCTAAATATGCATTGCGAAGCGAAGATTATTTCATTCACTTTCTTCACCCTCTTCCTGACCTTCACTTTCTTCATCCTCTTCCTGTCCTTCACTTTCTCTACCCTCTTCCTGACCTTCACTTTCTTCGTCTTCTTCCTGACCTTCATTCTCAACCTCACTCTCTTCAACTTCATCCTGGTCCTCACTATTTTATTCGCCATCTCGTCACCCTCTTCTTCTTCATCTTTCTCACTCAAATTTTCTTCATTTTCTAAAGGTAACTGTTTTTGTATCCCTTTCAAAATATTCATAACTTTAATTTATTTTCTATTGTCTAATTGATAGTATTGAATTTTCGCTAAATTATTTTACAAATTATAATTTTAATGAGTAAAATGATTTTAAATAAATAAAACTTTTAAAAATAAAAATAGACAATGAATGGGAAAGCAGTAAAGGAAGCAGGGAAACTTCAGACTACTCTGTGACTCTGTAAAAGTTAAAGCGATAAAAACTACGATTTAATTCGTTGTGACAACGTTCGGCCACGTGGAACGTTGGTACTACGAATTAAATTGTAGTGACAACGTTCGGCCATGAACATTGACCCTATATAAAAATAGTCAATATATTTTACACTTTAGAGTGTATAAATCGTAGTGACAACGTTAGGCCACCATATGTGTACAATGTACTGTACTTGAAGAAACAATTAGCGTAATTTCTGAGATATACAGTAGTAATGGAGTGATATAGAACAATACATAGACCTAGGCCTAGCCTACTGTGACTGTCCTATGGCATTACATACTGTATTGTGTAGCACCCCAAACCCGGCATATTTAATGTACCTATTATATTTATAAAATTTTAGATTAAGTTTCAGTAAAGTAGGGCCTAGATCAACGTTTTAATAATAATACAGTACAGTAGTTAATTATTTGATTTACAACTGCACAGTCCATTAGCTACTTCATGTAGTAATAGCTTCGAGGAAAATATATGACAGAGACATATTGTGTAGTGTATATTGCATTACTGTATATTATATCAATCTGTCCCCGACCTGCGCTGCAAGGCCCACGAGAAATGACGAAAAAAATAATAAATTCTACAAAATTAATGAGATTGCATGAAGTTTTAACGAGAGAAAGCCGCCCCAATATTAGATTATTACAACAACATATCCATTGGGTAAGAAAGTGGAGGAGAGCCAGCCCGTCTCTTAATTTTTTACTTTATATTACGCGATCAATTTTCACTCATCTCGTCATGAACCCAACATGTATGTAACCTTTTGTTAAATTTGTTGGCTATGCGTTTGCGGTTGTTTGGGCGGGGTGTGGTAGGCCTACACTTTTCACACTTAAATATTTTGGTTGTGAAATGTTACAGGGCATAGCGATCTGAGATATTTCATTTATATTTTATTATGAGAGGAAGAAGAACATACAACGTTATTTACTACTGTATGTAACAAAATAATTGTTTTCGGGTTTAACTTGGAAGCCTCCCCAAATAGTTGATATACAATTATATTTAAAATTATTTCCATGGTCATGGTCATTCACCCGTCTTTAGTTAGAAATTTGTTTGCATGAAAGACAGTTTAGTTTAGTTTTTACTGATTTATTATCTCTTATCTGACTGGGGTAATAATAAAGGATAGGATAAATGGAAGCAAAGTGTGACAGTAACAAATATTTCCCCGTCACCCTAGCATGTCTTAAGTATATGATATATCAAAGGGGGAAGTTTGGATTCACTGCATAAATGCAGTTCACCAAACTTCCCCCGAATGCACACTGTAACTTCCCCCTTCCCCCAAATATCCACTGTTGAATTAATTTGAAGCGATATAATAAGTACAAAATTGTGCGAGTTTTTAATTGTGTGGTCCAATTGTTATTTGATTTCTATTTATTAATTAAAGTGCATTTAATATCACACTGGTTTTTAGAATATTATACTATACAACCTTATGTTTTATTAATTTACCCAATCGAAGCCTCATAAGGGCCGGTTATTTGTACGCATATCCCCTAATGCGCTCAGTAAGGTTCAAACAACATATTAATATGAAAATAAAGTATCTGCAAAGAAAATAACCCAATACTATATAATTTGACCTTATTAAAAAATTTGCACTTTTGCACACTTATTTGTACAAATGCACTTTAGCAGATCGTAATGGTGGATCTTATTTAACAAACTTATGTTTATCCTCTACCGATCTACGATGGTGTATGATCAAGTGTCAGTCGCTAAAAGTGTCAAAAGTCCAATTTAATAAATCTGGATTTGCGATTTTGGACCATATTCATGGACATTTTAAGTCACTTTATAGACATAAAAAGTTAAACAAATGTTACGATTATAGTTAGAAATCATTCCAAACTACATTTTAATCCAAAAAATAACATTCTACGATGAATAGAACTGGAAATAATAGTGTTTGAAATATCGAAAAAATGTTCACTATTTAAGTGCATTTTGCACTAAGTGCACAAAGTCTTTTCCCAAGTTTTATCGTATTTCACACACTACCATCTATCCTCTATCCAATGAAAAAAGTTTCAGATTAAACGGCCCTGTAGAACCGAAGTTATTTATGTTTAAAAATAGTCACTCGAAAATTTCAAATTCTCTTGGTCACATAGTCTAGTGGTTATCAATCACGTTAATGAAACCTAAGTTCGCGGGTTCGAAATCCAATATTGACCTGATCATTCTTAATTTTTTTGCAAAAAAAATTATTTTTATTTTTTCACTAAAATCGCTCTAACTTCGGTTCTGGTGGTCCAAATTCAATAAAATTGGTACAGTATATTCTTTGCCGTAATTTTTTTCTTAATCTTTTGAGAAGGGGTTATTTTTGGCCCCAAAAAAATTTAAAAAAAGGGCCAAAATAACGCGATATTTTTCGACCCTTAAAATTCGTAATTTTAATTATATATGTTAAGATAAAAGATAGCGGAGTTAATTTGATACTTTTTACAGGTACTTTGGCGCAATACGCTAAATTATAATGGAATAGCGATTTGTTAAAAAAAAAAATTTTCGTCCCTTTTTATAAATATTATATTTCACACGATCGCCTGCCGCTCCAGTTTTATAATACCTCCGGCGCTGTGATTAACGCTGTTAGATAGATAATTTAACGCACTATAAGTCTGTGTAAACAAATCTCCCGTAAGTTAAGTAGTTTTCGAGCTAAACGATTTCCCGCGAAGCAAGTTTGAAGCGCGAAATTATAATTTTGGCCCTCATTTTTTTAATATCATCCTTGGAGCAAAACCGATAGCATATTTGAATTCCCTGTATGGATATTGACTGTATAGAATGTACCTTAACCAACTAAAGTTAAAAATAAAAAATTATTCGATAAAAACTACTTTACAAATTCTGGCCCTTTTTGGCCCCTATTGCCGACATATTTTTTGTACCCCCATTCGATAGGAACGTAGCCCCAATGGTCTTCTACGAGTTTCATAAAAGAATTAGTGGATTCCTACCCGCGTTGTCGAATTAAACATTTCGGAAATAAGTTTTCCAAAAAAGACGGACAAAAACGTACAAATTTACAGCCCCTTTTTCCACCCGAAATTTTAATAAATATCTTACCCCCATTCGATACGAAGGTAGTACCACTCTTCCCCTTTCCAACCGCGTTACTTTCGTCCCCGTACGATTAATATTAGCCGAGTTATAGCGGATCCCGCAAAGTCATTTTGTCCGTTTTTTCAACTTTGATGGACATTTTCGGAAAAAAGGCGTGGTAATCTTTTTTGAAAAAAAAAACGAATTCACTAATTAATCCCTTCTATCGTATCCCGGCGTCGGCTAAGCAATAACCTAGGGTTTTTTCGAGCCACTGTAGAGCGCCTTTCAAAAAAATTTTAAAATTGTCGAAAAAATGACGGTTTTTTGTCCGCCGTGTCCGTCGAAGGGTTAGATTTAATAATGAGTTGCTAATATCTTAGAATTCCGAGCCGCTCCCCTGGTGAGAAAATAAAAAAATTTGGTCAGTTCCTTCATCGAAAAGTCCCCCAGAATCCCAAGTTAACCTATATAGTTAGCGATGGCCTGCGGCTTTAGGAGCGGCCGCGGTATTCACCTCCCTCATAGCGGCCGCGGCGGTGTTGCGTCAAATGGAGAAATATTTATCCCACCGAGAGATAACCATACACATCCATCCTTCCTTCCAGGGTGAGTCAGAATTATTATTTTTACTTTCAATCTTTTAGCTGTAAGCGCTTGAAAACAAGTCACCACAGCGCTGCCACGGCGGTGGTACAGTAAGTTTATACTGTATAACTAAAAGTAATAAAAACAAAAGGTGTTTGCGTTAGGGTTGGTACTAATAATACAGGGCATTAAACCATATACTGTAGAGTGTATAGAAACATGTCATAATATAGAAAATGCTGGGAGTAAAAAGCACAGTAAAACCAAAACATCATCCCAGTCCGTGTTGAAACAAATTACGGTAACCTTATTGCAGTATTGCCTATTCCAGTATGGGTATAACTTCTCGCCGTATCCGTATCCGTATGCATTCGCCGTATCCGTATGCACATACGCGTACGTGCGTATGTAATGGATTCCTATAGAGAATATTCCGTATGTGATTTTAGAGATTAGGCATTGCGGACCAGTAAGAAGTGCACAGCACGCATGCAGACTGAAGACACTGTATATTGCATTGCACTGCAATTACGACTGCAATTACATTGCACTTGTACAGTAGTTTCAGCTTTCAGGATACAGTGATACAGTGGTGTATAACTGTATAAGACCAAACCTGCAAACTGCAGCGCGCGTACTGCAGTACCGGTACTGGCGTACAGCGTACTGGTGTAGGCTAATTCTGCATTTAGTAATACTGTAATACTGTAATACATAGTTGTTACCAATAACACACCATTATGGCTGCTGCTTCAACATTAAAACAGTTAGCACAGATCGAGAAGACAATGGATCCTGAATTTAAAAAAGAAATTGAAAAATCGAAACAAGATTTTATTCAAAAAGCAGAAAAAATGCTTAAAGAAGAACTTCCCGCCATGATAATAAAAGTGACCAACATGTTGACTAAGGAACCGTGGAATTCTAACGACGGTCTGAAATTCCGACCGGAAGTCATCGTAAACGAGGATGGCGTCAGCCCTCCATCGTCGAAGAAACGCAAACTGTCCGGGACGGGGGACGGTTTCATCGCCAATCACGTCCCGGACACCGCCGCCAAACACCCCGTCATCACTTGTAACAAAAAGCTCACCGCGCTTATGGAAGAAATAAAACCCTTGCTCACAACAGTGCTCGAGCACACGAACGTGCTTAAAATGTGGATTGTTTTACTGATTCCGCGAATCGAAGACGGGAATAATTTCGGAGTCGGGATTCAAGAAGACACTTTGGTAGAGATCCGTTCTGTGGAAAGCGAAAGCGCCAACTACCTAGAGGCAATATCGAGATATCACATAACTCGTGCGAAACTCATCACCAAACTCGTTAAGTATCCCTACGTGGAGGATTACCACCAGTCAGTTCGTGAGTTGGACGAGAAACAGTTTCTCAACCTTCGACTCACACTTTGCGAGATTCGCAATAATTCAACCTCTCTCTTCGACTTGATCACGAAGAATATCGAAAAGATCACGAAGCCACGCCACTCCCATCATGAGTCTTTGTACTAACTTTAGCAACGGTGTCTGTTTTGTTGTTTATTCTTATACCTCTGGTTACAATATCTATTGTAATATTCTTAAAGTTTTAATACGAAATTGCAGTTGAGACGCCGACATAATTTCATTTTCATTTATTTTAAGAGTGTTTGGTGATGATATATTCTTCATGTGGCGTTTATCAAACTTTGAGTTCGGCACATTATGTTCTATATCTCGATAAATAAATAACTACAATTTTGTTCTGAAGGTTTCTACGACCACTGACCACTAAGTAGATTATTGCGAAACACCTTCTCGGTCTCGATTTGGCGATAAAATTAATTAATTATTAGCAGCTTTATTTGTAGAGAAATGCGAACCCCGTAGTCCTTACGTTTGGTTTATCTGGCCGAGACCCCGCGATATTAATCTCGATCTTCTGATCTTGGTTTTTGGGAATTGTTAGAACTCCTCCTGGGCAACGTACTAATAGAAATCCTCTCCTTATGGCAAAACTCGCCCCTCTAAACATATTAAATTGTCTCGGCTGCAAAAACAGAAACACAACAATGCTGTAGGCAGGTTACAAAAGTAGCATGTTACGGAGGAGGGTTTGAGGAACCAAAACAATAAACAAAAATTAACACATTTACAAGATTATGCTGGTTTTCAATGGATTATAAATCATTAAAAATACTGAGTTCAGTTTGACGGTATGGTATATAAGGATAAGTTCTGACTTGCTGTAAAATGCCTCCGGGGGTGGGGGGGGGGGGGGGTTCAACATGCACCGCACCATAGATGTCTACTGTATGTATTCTACATATTAATAAATAATTATACGGGGTTTGGAATTAACTGTTACTGTATGTTTAATCTCCAGAGGTAATGGAAAAGTTTGGAAACAGCACTCTGGAATGGAGATACACTATTAATTTTATTGTGGCGACTCCATAGGTGGATCTGACACGATCATCATGATATTTAACTTTATTTATATTTACCATAAACATTTAAAAACAGTTAAAACAAAACACAAAAACATTCTGTATATAGTTGAACATAAAAGTTTGTTTAAGGTAACAAATAATAAATATTTTTATACCCAACCACCCCACCACACAATCTCAATAACAAATTAGTTTTGTATTCGCGATAAACCATCATTCTTATTAAATTACTGATCCTGAAAAAAAAACATAATATGTATATTATTGAGGGTAAACGATACCCTAGCTAACCACGCATACGGGTTAACTACACACCAGATACTACTAGGATCGGCATGCTGCATTGCAGCTGCATTTTTAAGAATGCTGTGCCGGCTTGTCAACAAAATTGCACCGCCACAACTCCCTATCACCCATGACATTTGCTAGATCATCCGCATCTTTAAGGCCAGTGTCCTTTAAGATGCGTCTCAAGAAAGTCATGGGCTGTCCACCATGCTTATTCACTCCATGAGGCTGCCAAAGTACAAGATTATGCACTGGCTGGTCCTCACGGCGAAAGCAATGTCCTGCAAATAGGACACACCAGATAGGGGGGTGGGGGGGGGGGGGGGGGGAACTGGACGCAATAAAAATTCATCTATCTCCAGGGGAAATTCGACGCAAATAAAGGTTGATTACTCTCAAAAATAAAAGTGTAGGCCTATCCTGTTCTAATGTGGTTAGTTTATTGTTTTGGTTAAAATAACGTGCCACATGGTGCCACTGTAACTTCGCAATATTGTACTTACTGATGCTGAACAATGTCCGCAAGATCCGGCACAATTTCTCTCCATAAAATGAACAAGTGTACCGCAATAACCGCAGCTGGCCCAATCGCAGCACGATGCGTTGTGGTCACCGCATTCCGCACTATTAGAACCAACAACCGAACACGGTTGAATTGGTTTCGCGGTGGTTGCAGCAGCATCCGTTGTTGTGACGACTGTTTCCACGTCTTCTACCTCACTTACAGCATCCGTTGTTGTGACGACTGTTTCCACGTCTTCTACCACACTTACAGCATCCGTTGTTGTGACGACTGTTTCCACGTCTTCTACCACACTTACAGCATCCGTTGTGACGACTGTTTCCACGTCTTCTACCTCACTTGCGACTTTCGGGATTGGCTGCGGCGTAGTAGTGAAGTATAGAGCCTCTATCGATTATAAATAAAATCAAAATAATACAATAACAATCGTTACAAACACCGATGTAAGTAATATAGCAAAAAGATTTGAAATTTAACATTACCAAAAACTCATTATATGTAGTAGTTTTATAAAAGCCACTGAATTAGATAGACACAGATAAGATATAAAAGCGCCCATCGGAATTGGATTTCAGGGTTTGACGTCACCGTATTGCGAGCCATATTACAGTAGAACCGGACACATTGAATTTATTATTTTTAATATTATTGTAAACTACTGTATGTTACTAATATTTTTTGATATTGTAACTGCAAGTCCAGCTGCCACAGACCCAACTTTCGTCCGCTAGCGATTATAAAAATAATACAATATTATAAGGGTCATGACTGTGGACAATTTATTATACATAGTTGACTGTTTAGCGGTCATCAGTTAAACAAAGAAAATCCAAACCTTACTTGAATCAAATCAGTTATCACTTCTGTGTAATATCGCGAAGACTCACCTCTGAAATATTCGAGCTTGAACCCGCGATTGTGCGAAGTATCAATGTAAGAAGTAAAATCAATTACCAGGTCACTATATGTTACTATATTTGCCCATCTTTGTCTTTGGAGGTCAGACATTGATCCAAATCCAAAATTCTGATTTAATATAAAAAAAAATAAATAACATTAGAAATTAAAAAATAAATACTTAATAACTTATTTATTATAAATTATATTAAAAATAATTTATTTGAGTATTTTATACATATTAGTTAAAATATGAGCTTGATCAACCTGTACACAACCTTGTGCGTAACAGCCAATGATTTTCCCAAACGCCTGCTCAAGGACACATGACGTAGGAAAGTGTATGGCTGACTGTGAGATCTGGGGGCGCTATGTTTCTGGGTCCGCCGGCACTGTGTGTGGCTGACTGTGAGATCTGGGGGCGCTATGTTGCTGGGTCCGCCGGCACTGTGTGTGGCTGACTGTGGGATCTGGGGGCGCTATGTTGCTGGGTCCGCCGGCACTGTGTGTGGCTGACCGCGAGATCTGGGGCGCTATGTTGCTGGGTCCGCCGGCACTGTGTGTGGCTGACTGTGGGATCTGGGGGCGCTATGTTGCTGGGTCCGCCGGCACTGTGTGTGGCTGACCTCGAGATCTGGGGCGCTATGTTGCTGGGTCCGCCGGCACTGTGTGTGGCTGACCGTGGGATCTGGGGGCGCTATGTTGCTGGGTCCGCCGGCACTGTGTGTGGCTGACCGCGAGATCTGGGGCGCTATGTTGCTGGGTCCGCCGGCACTGTGTGTGGCTGACTGTGGGATCTGGGGGCGCTATGTTGCTGGGTCCGCCGGCACTGTGTGTGGCTGACCTCGAGATCTGGGGCGCTATGTTGCTGGGTCCGCCGGCACTGTGTGTGGCTGACTGTGGGATCTGGGGGCGCTATGTTGCTGGGTCCGCCGGCACTGTGTGTGGCTGACCTCGAGATCTGGGGCGCTATGTTGCTGGGTCCGCCGGCACTGTGTGTGGCTGACCTCGAGATCTGGGGCGCTATGTTGCTGGGTCCGACGGCACTGTGTATGGCTGACCTCGAGATCTGGGGCGCTATGTTGCTGGGTCCGACGGCACTGTGTATGGCTGACCGTGGGATCTGGGGGCGCTATGTTGCTGGGTCCGCCGGCACTGTGTGTGGCTGACTGTGAGATCTGGGGGCGCTATGTTGCTGGGTCCGCCGGCACTGTGTGTGGCTGACCTCGAGATCTGGGGGCGCTATGTTGCTGGGTCCGCCGGCACTGTGTATGGCTGACCGCGGGATCTGGGGGCGCTATGTTGCTGGGTCCGCCGGCACTGTGTGTGGCTGACCGCGAGATCTGGGGGCGCTATGTTGCTGGGTCCGCCGGCACTGTGTGTGGCTGACCTCGAGATCTGGGGGCGCTATGTTGCTGGGTCCGCCGGCACTGTGTGTGGCTGACCTCGAGATCTGGGGGCGCTATGTTGCTGGGTCCGCCGGCACTGTGTGTGGCTGACTGTGGGATCTGGGGGCGCTATGTTGCTGGGTCCGCCGGCACTGTGTGTGGCTGACCTCGAGATCTGGGGGCGCTATGTTGCTGGGTCCGCCGGCACTGTGTGTGGCTGACTGTGGGATCTGGGGGCGCTATGTTGCTGGGTCCGCCGGCACTGTGTGTGGCTGACCGCGAGATCTGGAGTCGCTATGTTGCTGGCTCCGCCGGCACTGTGTATGGCTAACCGTGAGATCTGGGGTCGCAATGTTACTGAGTCCGCCGGCACAGTCTATGGCTAACCGTGAGATCTGGGGTCGCAATGTTACGGAGTCCGCCGGCACTGTGTTGGCTAACCGTGAGATCTGGGATCGCAATGTTAAGGAGTCCGTCGGCACTGTGTATGGCTAACCGTGAGATCTGGGGTCGCAATGTTACGGAATCCGCCGGCACTGTGTTGGCTAACCGTGAGATCTGGGGTCGCAATGTTACTGAGTCCGCCGGCACTGTCTATGGCTAACCGTGAGATCTGGGGTCGCAATGTTACGGAGTCCGTCGGCACTGTGTATGGCTAACCGTGAGATCTGGGGTCGCAATGTTACTGAGTCCGCCGGCACAGTCTATGGCTAACCGTGAGATCTGGGTTCGCAATGTTACTGAGTCCGCCGGCACAGTCTATGGCTAACCGTGAGATCTGGGGTCGCAATGTTACGGAGTCCGCCGGCACTGTGTTGGCTAACCGTGAGATCTGGGATCGCAATGTTAAGGAGTCCGTCGGCACTGTGTATGGCTAACCGTAAGATCTGGGGTCGCAATGTTACTGAGTCCGCCGGCACTGTGTATGGCTAACCGTGAGATCTGGGATCGCAATGTTAAGGAGTCCGTCGGCACTGTGTATGGCTAACCGTGAGATCTGGGGTCGCTATGTTGCTGGGTCCGCCTGCACTGTGTTGGCTAACCGTGAGATCTGGGGTCGCAATGTTACTGAGTCCGCCGGCACTGTCTATGGCTAACCGTGAGATCTGGGGTCGCAATGTTACGGAGTCCGCCGGCACTGTGTATGGCTAACCGTGAGATCTGGGGTCGCAATGTTACTGAGTCCGCCGGCACAGTCTATGGCTAACCGTGAGATCTGGGGTCGCAATGTTACGGAGTCCGCCGGCACTGTGTTGGCTAACCGTGAGATCTGGGATCGCAATGTTAAGGAGTCCGTCGGCACTGTGTATGGCTAACCGTGAGATCTGGGGTCGCAATGTTACGGAATCCGCCGGCACTGTGTTGGCTAACCGTGAGATCTGGGGTCGCAATGTTACTGAGTCCGCCGGCACTGTCTATGGCTAACCGTGAGATCTGGGGTCGCAATGTTACGGAGTCCGTCGGCACTGTGTATGGCTAACCGTGAGATCTGGGGTCGCAATGTTACTGAGTCCGCCGGCACAGTCTATGGCTAACCGTGAGATCTGGGTTCGCAATGTTACTGAGTCCGCCGGCACAGTCTATGGCTAACCGTGAGATCTGGGGTCGCAATGTTACGGAGTCCGCCGGCACTGTGTTGGCTAACCGTGAGATCTGGGATCGCAATGTTAAGGAGTCCGTCGGCACTGTGTATGGCTAACCGTAAGATCTGGGGTCGCAATGTTACTGAGTCCGCCGGCACTGTGTATGGCTAACCGTGAGATCTGGGATCGCAATGTTAAGGAGTCCGTCGGCACTGTGTATGGCTAACCGTGAGATCTGGGGTCGCTATGTTGCTGGGTCCGCCTGCACTGTGTTGGCTAACCGTGAGATCTGGGGTCGCAATGTTACTGAGTCCGCCGGCACTGTCTATGGCTAACCGTGAGATCTGGGGTCGCAATGTTACGGAGTCCGCCGGCACTGTGTATGGCTAACCGTGAGATCTGGGATCGCAATGTTAAGGAGTCCGTCGGCACTGTGTATGGCTAACCGTGAGATCTGGGGTCGCAATGTTACTGAGTCCGCCGGCACTGTGTTGGCTAACCGTGAGATCTGGACACTGCACCTTAGTGCAGGTCGATCATCATGTAGGCCTACATGTAATGCTACGATATATGTTATGTTAGATACTCACACCTCGAGGAGCTTGCACAGGGAATTTAAAATAGTCGCAACATCGCTCCATCTCCATGTCTATGAAGTTAGCAGTTATCCTTGTTATCATAACCTTGTCTAGTTCAGGGATTGTCCAGACACAGTGTAGACCGGGTGGGTACGGATCGGGGTAGTTTGGTGATGTAATAAATCCGTGAGTGTCGTCCACGGTATAACCACAACCTATATAATAATGGGTTTGTTAACTTCGAACGTACAGTACAGTAAGGGTGGGGGAGGGGGGGGGGGGTACACCAATTTAATACCACCAAATTACTTCGTTTGAAATTATTTTAGTACCACCAAAATAATTTTGACATATTTTTGAACAAAATGGTGACCCCCCCCCCCCCCCCCCCTTAAAAAGACAAACGAGCTGGAAACATTTCAGCTCGTTTGCCCTTTTATGATGTACCAACTTGAAATACTTCCTTCAACAAAATCACATTACAGAGATTATTATTTTATCGTTTACTTGGTGCGTTTTGGTGTGGATATGTGTATTAGTACATACAGCTATAGTACCGGTGCTGTGAGTCTGTTGGATTGAAGGTACTGTAGTTTGTACCCCTGCACCTGGCAGCAGGGGTACAGGGCATGACCAAGCAGATGAGCTGCACAGCCAATGGTGGGTCATGTGCGCCAGAGTAGATATGGGTGATGGGCCTCATATCTGACTCCACTGCGACACCCACCCTGTGGAATGGCAAACCAGGGTGTGGTATTTGCCCCGAGAGCTGACTCGGCAAAAAAGCACCCCCCAACCCCCACTATGGATTACATTAGTAATGCGGAGGTCCAGCCACTAGAGGCCAGTGGAATGACTGGACACAATCGGCCTCACAGGCGTCAGTTATCTCCTGACCGGCTGCCTGTCTCACCCCCTACTGGAGAGAGAGCGGCAAACAATTTTTTGAGTCCCTTTCCTGATGACCTTTCTGGCCCAAACCCTGGGTAACCAGGGAGGCCAGATTGTGAGGGGGAGATGGATTCTGGAGTTGGAGGCTACTCTCATGTTCCACCCCGACCAACAAAGCCATTGGTGAATCTGAGGCAAGTCACTAGACTAGCCTCAGTAAACACCCTAACACTCGGGTCTCCAATGCGACAAGGTGTGCTGACTGCCTTGGCAGATAAGCTTTCTCTTAGTGCAGTGGGTGTTCAAGAGCACCGAATGCAGACTGGACACACTGATGAGGTTCTGATTAAGGACATGGGGGGCGGTTGGCGACTCGCCCTCGCTTCAGCAGATGATAGTGGCAATGGTGGAATTGGTCTATTGATGAATCCAACTGCACATGCAGCATTGGACAAAATAGACCAAATCTCTAACCGCATCATCCGTTGCCACTTCTCATGTTCTGGAAGACTGGCTAAGAAGTTTCCTAAGGTGGTTCTGATTTTGTGCTACTCTCCAACTAGTGTTGCCCCTGTAGAGGAGGTGGAAAATTTCTACCAGAATCTACAAGCAGCTACTGATGGAGTGGATCAGCATGTATTCTTAACATTCCTGGGAGACTTTAATGCAAGTCGGCATCAATCACCTACATCGCCCTGGGTCTATAGCAATAGTGTTAACCGAAATTCCGTCCATCTTCAGGATTTTATCTCTGGAAATGGATTGTTTTCGGCTGGAACCCAGTTCAAGAAGCGAACTGGAAAGCTATGGACTCATAGCGGACCCAGTGGTCACAAGTCCCAGATAGACCATATCCTGTTTCGTAGGAATTACAGGAGCTCTATACAAGACTGTAATGCATTTACACTACGACCCTTCTCCAGTGATCACCGCCTTATTGTGGCCAAGGCGGCAGATCACTGTGAGGGCTTACTGCCTTTACAGAGGCAGTTAAGTTAGCAGCTGCAGAAACAGTTCCTGTATACCCTCGAAACAGGAAACGGGCCCCCTGGACTGACAACAAAATTCAGAAGTGCCGAAATGACCTCTACAAGGCGCAGAAAGAGTCCCGACTCAAACAGACTACAGCGGCAAAGAATGCAGTTAAGGCTGCATCTAGGTCCCTGAACAGGCAGTACTCTGTTAATTTACAGGAGCTAATAAACCAACAGGTTGATGCCATCAATGATGTTGACGACAGCAGGCAATCATCCCAGGCATGGAGATCGATCAACTTGCTTGCTGGTCGAAAAAGCCAACCTACCACCAAGGTTAGGGCTGAATCACCAGCCGATCGCCTCAATGGTTGGAAGGCCCACTTTGAAAAGCTCCTCAATAATGACATGGTATTGCCTGATAACTTTATAGAAGTAAAAGTGTCTGAGTCTGTACTCCCAGATATTCCCATTGGTGATATCTCCTTTGCAGAAGGGAAGGCTGCTGCAAAGAGCATTAAGACCAATCGTGCCAGTGGAGTAGATGGTGTTCCCCCTGAGGTCTTTAAAATACCTGAGTGTTTAAAGCTCATCTATCTCATCATAGTAGACATATACCACCGTTTAAAATTTTTATTGAAATAAATGTAGAGTTGAACATCGACGATGAGAACACCGGAAATCGAGGAGGAGCAATTGAAGATGTAGAATTCAGGCGACTAGGAAAAACTAGAAATGAGCAAACACGGGGCAACAGCAACACAGCCACGAGAGCGCGGCCTATCTTACTCACATTCAAGAAGAAAGAGAAAATGGATATTGTGTTAGAGAACGCCAAGAAGTTGAAGGAAAATAATGACTATCGTAAGGTATTTATAAAGAAGGATATACACCCGGCGGTACGACGAGAGAGAGCAAGGTTGTATGAAGTAGAAAATAAAGAGAAGGAGAAACCTGAAAACCAAGGATGTCGCATTGTTTACGACAACAGAGCCGGCATCGTATATCGGGATGGTACGATTATTGACCGTTATCAGCCAAAGTTCTTTCAATAGTACAGGCCCGACAACAGTCAATACAGTTCTACTAGTATTTATGGTGATGGGAATGATGATAATAGTAAGCCTAATAACTTGTTGAAAATTCTTTCTTGGAATATAGGAGGTGTAAGGGAAAAATTACTAAGGGGCGTAGCGCTTTTAATAAAAAACTATTTAGTGGGCGACATCGAATCAGTTGATACTAGTTTCATTGGATTCATATCAGCAAGATTTCATTCACTCGGACAGTACGAGTTTAGCGGCGGTTACATCGAACCAAAAGATTCGCTATTTTATGACGATAAAAGGTGGGGGGTTCTTCAGGGACTTTACTTAGGAGATAGAGAGAAACGGCTTGTGTTTGGTGACCTTAACGCAAGAGTTTATCATCCGAAAAATTCGCATGGCCAAGAAGTGGACCGGGTCTGTGACGACGCCGATTTCATTATCGTCAATAAGGTCCCTCCTGCTACAAGTGACCTTACTTTCCGAAGAAAAGAAAGGTGGATTAGTCAGATAGACCTGTGTTTAGCGAAGATATTGAATTAAAGGTAAATCAAGATTTAACAAAACCCTCGGATCATGTGCCTTTGGAGATATTACTGACAACTTCGGGGAATATAAACTGGAACGGACTTCTACAGCGTTCCCTGCGAATGGGTTCCTCATTCTATGATGAGTACAATCGCAATACCACGGAAACCAATTATAGTTCAAAGACTGTGAGGGTACCTCGACAAGGGATAGACAGATCGAAATTTATAGAAGCTTTGGAGCATGATCAAAGAGCAAACGGTTGCGTTCATGGAAACATAGGAGATGTCAACGAGGCAGTCAATACTTTGGGAAAAATTTTTCAAGACGCAGTTAACTCTTCTAAGATGAGGTCTGGTATTACCTTAACCAATCATTGTAGTGAAAATAACCGATGGGAAAACTTGTTGCTAACGAAGGATTCGAAATCTGTTTGGCGCGCCATAAATTGGAATGGCAAACTTGGAGATAAAGCTGATGATATCGACAAACCCACCGACGATGAATTTAAAGACCATTTCGAGAGTCTTCTGTATAATCAAGGGGATACCGTAGACGATATTGACACCTCACAGGCTCCAGTTATACCACTCCTGGATGACCCGATACAACCACAGGAAGTGGACGAGGCGATAAACTCAATAAAAGCGAACAAGGCAGCGCTAGGAATCTCATCACCTCTTTGAAAGGATCTACCAGCGAATATTGTGGTATTTATTACATTTATATTGAATGCCATATTCATATTCGGATGCTTACCGGCAGTTTGGGCATATAGCTTATTAAGTATTTTGTATAAAACAGGTGATCGTTTTAACTGTAACAATTACCGTGGAATCACGATTATGGACTCTCTAGCAAAGATTTATGACTACGTTTTAGCGAACAGACTAGTGAGATGGTACAAACAGTCAAGAGCTCAAGCGGGCGGTCAAAAAGGGAGATCATGTTATGAACAGATACTCGCTCTACACTTGGTTGTCGATTATGCTTACACCAAGAACAAGAAACTATTCACCATCTTCATCGACTTCAGTAAAGCCTATGATAGAGTCTCTAGGTCCACTCTTATATCAAAGTTACTTTTTCTCGGTTGTGGATTTAATATGATTAACGCAATAAAAGCAATATATAGGACGACGTTTTTAAACCTTAGATCAATTGATATTCGTGTCGACAGCGGTTTGCGTCAAGGAGCGCCATCAAGTTTATTTCTATTCACTCTTTACATTGATGTCCTAGTCGCCATGTTTGATTCACTAACGTCTACTAACACATACCTAGGAGCCTTGACTCCAGAAAGACCAAAATGCTGACAGTTAACTTTGAAAGTCCTCAGCAAGTCTCTGATCGGATGAGCATAAGCTCAAAGGATGGTATGCTTGAGCATGTGGACGACTTCTGTTACCTGGGATCATGGATCCGGAAGTCAGGTGAGGACCTTCGAATACGTAAGGGAAAGGCATGGGCAGCCTTGAATAGGCTTTCCAGGATTTGGAAGTCACCGAGAATTAATCGGAAACTTAAGGTCCGATTATTTAGGGCAGCAGTAGTTCCAGTACTCCTCTACCGGAGTCCATGCTGGGCTCTAACTGCTGAGGACACCAAATCTCTGGATGGCACATTCACAAGAATGCTACGCCGGGTTCATTGTGTCAAGTACAATGCACACATCTCCAACCAGACACTACATAACTTTGGAGGTGTCTCATTGGTTCCCCCAAGCTTGACACTAGAACAAAATCGCCTCCGCTTTGCAGGACATTGCTTTCGCCGTGAGGACCAGCCAGTGCATAATCTTGTACTTTGACAGCCTCATAGAGTGAATAAGCATGGTGGACAGCCCACGACTTTCTTGAGACGCATCTTAAAGGACACTGGCCTTGAAGATGCGGATGATCTAGCAAATTTCATGGGTGATAAGGAGTTGTGGTGGTGCAATTTTGTCGATAAGCCGGCACAGCATTCTTAAAAATGCAGCTGCAATGCAGCATGCCGATCCTAGTACTAGTAGTACTGTAGTTTATGGATTATTTTTCATAACACAAGGGAATGCTGCAGTGCTGTAAGTACGTATTCCTTAGATGGTGATGTAGCAGCCCACACTACAATTTTACTTGCAGAAAGAAATTACTAACATAAAAATAATAGACCAAGTCCATGAGACGGTAAAATATAGTTTTCCTTACTTCCCATCGAAGTAAAACTAAAATGACATATTTATTTCTTTGGTGATCCCTACTGTATCAAATGAACTCCACCTCGACTTCAGCAATGTATCACTTGAATGTAAAATGCGAAAGACTGGAAGAATGCATAATTTTCGGAACCTTCGAACGAAATCGTTGTTCTTCATTGAAGGGGGTTCTAAAATTACACTCCATAATTCAAGGGATTTCTAGTCAATTAATTTCCAAAACATATCCATACTAAAGGTCCATTTTCCGTAATACTGTAGAAACCTCAGTTTTTCAGACCTTATCAACTCCAGAAACAATTAAGCGCGAAATCGCGGAATGGTCCACGTTTCCAAACGCATGAACTGTCTGTCTCCTTGAATGGTTTACTACCGATCTTACAACAACAAAAACATTCACCGGAATGAGGGATTGAACTCGGTACCTAGAGATTCCAGGTCCAACGCTCTGCCAACTGAGCTAGGGCAGGGGTAAAACAGACTGTAAACAAGGGGGGGAAACAATTGCGGGGAAAAATGACCAGATAGGGAGGAAAAACGCAGAGAGGAAGGAAAAACGGAACAATGTATTTTTGTACCCTACATATTTTTATTATAATTTTTATACATTTGTAAATATTGAAACATCAATATTAATATTATATGAGAACATGTAGTATATATTATAGAGTATTGTACATTATAGAGTAACTTAGACAAATTTAACTTATTCAACAAATAATATATAGGCCTTGCGAAATCATCTTGTATGTTTAGTAAAAGTCATTCAGTTCCTCTTTGTGTCGTTATATTTATTGTTCCAAAATTGATTTATTATCGATGTAAGGACATATGGCAGATTGCAGATGGGTCGTGTCCCCTCAAAATATATTTTTATGAACGAAGCCGTCAGGTATTTTATTGAAGTTTGTAATGTATTTATAGCAGATATGGCATCTTCTTTTGTCTCTTATTGGCTCTCATCTATACCTCAAGGCCATATAAGGTGTAGTAGTCATTTGGGAGCAGGCTATTGTATCTAATAATATATCCACCAATCTCAGCTATTGGATCAATTTTACTAAAATATCTTTAGTAAACAATTACCCTTTACGTCTAGCTAGCAACGTATCTACCCATAAGACAAGGCTATGCACATCTCAAAGATCCATTAGTTTTCAGGGTCAACAATCCCAACCAGACAACAATACCAGGACCGTATCAATCCCTAATACCAAAACCCAACAAGAAATTAACAACTGACAACAATACCAACACCAGGTCTCGCTACGCGGACCTAAAAACAATTACTATCAATTTCATCATCGAAAGACCACAAGAATAAATACAGAAACTCACTATTATGTTTATCTGCGTGTTCAAATGTTCATACCTGTACCTCATATCTTCAGTAATTTAATGTACAGTACTGCAGTAGGCCTAACCGCCATGGTTGCAAACCAGCCTACCGTGAGGTTTGAGATACAGTCCAGTAAACCTAATAATTTATTGTGTAATGCCTTTCCTAGAGGAATGTATCTGTATCTAATAAATCACAGTACCGGTAGCTCATTTCATTATGACATCGATTCTCGGTTTACTAATGAAATTTCGGCTATAAAACTATTTACACACTGCAACATAAATGTTACTGCACCAAGTCTCAGACGTTCAATTGTTTTATTAGAAACTTTTACTAATTCGCTTTAACATCGTTTATCTTTATACTGTAGTAGTACTGTAGTAGGTAGGTCTTGAGTGATCATGATCTACCCTGGCATCTGTAGTAGTAGGTCTTGAGTGATCATGATCTACCCTGGCATCTGTAGTAGTAGGTCTTGAAGACTTAGACTGATCAACTTAGTTTTATGAACTGCACCGTTTTGTAACATTCTTCATTCATGCAGAAATCAAACTCCATGGTGCCCTGCACCGTTGAGCTTTAAGTAATCCCTTCGGATCAATCCTTAATTTGCAAATTTGGATATTTTGACCACGACCATGAATCATCTTATAACTTTACTCAGCATTGATATTCGAGATATACAGTAAAGTAAAATATATGAATATATATTATAATATACACCCTAAGCACTTTATTATAACATATATTATTTACATTGTTTTGATCAATTAAATCGAAACGTACAAATATATTATTATAATGGCTAATATTATTATTACTTGTTAATAATTAATAAGCTATGATGCCCCTCTGAGGGTATCATTACTTTTTTACTTCGATATTTTTAAAGTAGTTTATCATTCCCCTTCAGCCCCCAACACTGATAAATGCGAATGCAAATCTCAGTCAATCTCTCTATATCTCTCAAAGTTCTACTCTCAGTCAATTAATAAGTAAATTAGTGATGAGTTGATAAAGTAGTTGATGATTTGCTAATGATAGGGTGGTGGCTGCTTTCTACGACGTAAAATTTGGTATAGTGTTAGAGCATATAAAAACAAGACAATCCTGAGCAGCAGAATTCATAATAAAGTTTTAAAAATATTTTTTTTCAAAATTTTTATTTTTCAAAATATGTTCATCAGGTATGTTTCTTTGCATTGAACATAAAAATTTTGATAAAATTTAATATTAATTTAAGGGGGGGTGGGGGGGGGGGGGGTAGCACCCCCCTATTTTGGAAATTGACAAACCAAACGTTTTTTTATTCTATCATGTGCAAAATTTAATGGAGATTTCAAATCTGCCAGCAGTTTTCTCATGTCTTTTTTTCAAACTCAAGTTAATACCCAAAATGTAAGAGCTAGTCTGATTTTTGTAAAGCCTTCGAGCAGCACTATATTTTACAATTGTGTGGGGCCCTTTTCATAAAAAAGGCTCTCACGGTACAGCTAGGCATAAAATTGCTAAAACGTTGTTTTACTAGTTATCTGTTTAGCAAGCATGAAAAATTTCTTTGAATTTCATTCATTTTTGACAAAGTTATTGACGAACTTAGTAAATTGGTAATATCTAAAATAGCGGGAAGGTTTAAATTGTTCCTTAAACTTTAAACACCCATATCTCAGAACGACGTTTTTTCATGAAAAAGGCTATTTCTCCGCCAATTTTGACTGAAATGAGTTGAAATTTGGTACCCTTGTTAAGATTACCCTTCTCCATACTTCTTCTTAACAAATTTGGTTGGAAATGCCCTGGAGCCTTTTTATATCAAAAAGGTCCAAAAAATGCCCTTTTTTGGGGCCGTTTTGTTCTAAAAAGGCTCCAGAGCATTTGAGGCAAAATTTGTTAAGAAGAATTGGATGCAGGGTTCTTCTGAACCTATAATCCAAATTTCAACAATTTTAAACAAATATTGGTGGAGAAATAGCCCTTGGCGCAAAAAGGCCCTTTTGGCCATTACGGAGCCATTTTGGGGCCAATTTTAAAAATATTTGGTTTGGCTATTCTCAGACAGTCCAGACGTTGTTTAGTAGCAGAAAAAATAATTTTCACACAATTTTATGGTCCAGAGACACAAAAATGTGAGGTTCAATTTGGGGGTGCTACCCCCCCCCCCCCCCCCTTAATTAATTCTGATGTCAGTTTTCATGATGGATTGAAGACTGTTAGTATGTGTGTCTGACTGTCAGTCTGTCTGACTGTCTATCAAAAATATAAGGAAGCTTACTAACTGATTAAAATATTCGTAATGGGGGTATTTATGGGGGGTGATTCCATTGCCGATGTCAGCTTTTATGTTTTATGGATTCAAGAGTATGGTTTCAGTTCCACCTTGGTGTAGTGGTTGCATTGAATTCACATCTCCTGTAGGTCGTGGGTGCGATCCTCACATGGGCCAGGGCAGTTTTCGTTTCGGCACGAATGCTTTAAAGGGACCAGCCAGGGCGCATCTCTGCCTTGCATCCTTAAGTGGTAGCTAAATGAGTACTGGAGTTTCCTCTGGGGAGTAAAGCGCTTTCCTCTAGCGGCCGAAGAAAATTTACTTTTTTATTTACTTTTTTTAAGACTGTTTGTATGTCTGTCTGTCCGCCATAAAAATAAGGAAGACTACTAGTTGACTAAAATCTTCATTATAAACATATTATTAGGATGGTATTGTGGGTGATCATTTCATTTCCGATGTCAGTTTTTATGTTTTATAGATTCAAGACTGCTTGTATGTCTGTCAGACCTATAGACAGACCGACATACAGACAGACGCACATTAAGTCTAAAACAATTCAAGCATGAAAACTGAAATCGGAAATGGATTTTCCGATCAGAATAACCTCATAATGAAATATTAGTCAGGTAATATGCTTCTTTATTTTTGAGAAACAGACAGACCGACAGACATACATACACACATACTACTACTACTACTACTATGATCGGCATGCTGCATTGCAGCTGCATTTTTAAGAATGCTGTGCCGGCTTGTCAACAACATTGCACCGCCAGAACTCCCTATCACCCATGACATTTGCTAGATCATCCGCATCTTTAAGGCCAGTGTCCTTTAAGATGCGTCTCAAGAAAGTCATGGGCTGTCCACCATGCTTATTCACTCCATGAGGCTGCCAAAGTACAAGATTATGCACTGGCTGGTCATCACGGCGAAAGCAATGTCCTGCAAAGCGGAGGCGATTTTGTTCTAGTGTCAAGCTTGGGGGAACCAATGAGACACCTCCAATGTTATATAGTGTCTGGTTGGAGATGTGTGCATTGTACTTGACACAATGAACCCGGCGTAGCATTCTTGTGAATGTGCCATCCAGAGATTTGGTGTCCTCAGCAGTTAGAGCCCAGCATGGACTCCCATAGAGGAGTACTGGAACTACTGCTGCTCTAAATAATCGGACCTTAAGTTTCCGATTAATTCTCGGTGACTTCCAAATCCTGGAAAGCCTATTCAAGGCTGCCCATGCCATTCCCTTACGTATTCGAAGGTCCTCACCTGACTTCCGGATCCATGATCCCAGGTAACAGAAGTCGTCCACATGCTCAAGCATACCATCCTTTGAGCTTATGCTCATCCGATCAAGGACTTGCTGAGGACTTTCAAAGTTAACTGTCAGAATTTTGGTCTTTCTGGAGTTAATAAAAAGACCAACACTAGAAGCAGCATGTTCTAATGAGCTGAGGAGCCGTTGGGCTCCCTCTAATGATTCTGAGAGTACTCCTAAGTCATCAGCAAAGTCTAGATCAGTTAGGTAATTGGCAGGATTTCCTCGACTTCTGGAGCAAGTAGGTGGAGTTATCATCACCCCATCATCATTATAATGATCTAAGGACATGCGTAGAACATAGTCAACCACAATAATGAACAAGAATGGTGCAAGTGTGTCTCCTTGGAGGACGCCCCATAACACTTCAAATGGTTCTGTGTCACCGTCAACAGTAGACACAAATGTTGTCGAACCATCGTATACTGATCTGATTGCTGCAATAATTTCATCAGGAATCCCATATAATGAAAGTATGCTGAACATACGTGAGCGAGAGACTGAATCAAAGGCCTTGAAGAAGTCAACAAAGATAACAGCCAGATGCCTGTCTTTCTTTTTTGATAACTCTTCAATTATCTTTCTAAGTGCCAAAATGGGCTCCATGGTCCCACGACCTTTACGGAACCCATTCTGATTTCCACGGAGCAGTCTCTCAATGGGATCCCTGATGCGATTTAATAGAATCCTATTGTATAGCTTTGCAGCAATCGAGATCAATGAGATTCCCCGAAAAGAACCATAGAGTGTTAGGTTGCCCTTCTTGGGAACTGGCACCAACTTATTTGTTTTCATTTCTTGTGGGACTCTTGTTGTTCGGTACATGTCTACTATGATGGGATAGATGAGCTTTAAACACTCAGGTATTTTAAAGACCTCAGGGGGAACACCATCTACTCCACTGGCACGATTGGTCTTAATGCTCTTTGCAGCAGCCTTCACTTCTGCAAAGGAGATATCGCCAATGGGAATATCTGGGAGTACAGACTCAGACACTTTTACTTCTATAAAGTTATCAGGCAATACCCTGTCATTATTGAGGAGCTTTTCAAAGTGGGCTTTCCAACCATTGAGGCGAGCGGCTGGTGATTCAGCCTTAACCTTGGTGGTTGGTTGGCCTTTCCGCCCAGTAAGCAGATTGATCGATTTCCATGCCTGGGATGATTGCCTGCTGTCGTCAGCATCATTGATGGCATCAACCTGTTGGTTTATTAGCTCCTGTAGATTAGCAGAGTACTGCCTGTTCACAGCCTTAACTGCATTCTTGGCCGCTGTAGTCTGTTTGAGTCGGGACTCTTTCTGCGCCTTATGAAGGTCATTTCGGCACTTCTGAATTTTGTTGTCAGTCCAGGGGGCCCTTTTCCTGTTTCGAGGGTATACAGGAACGGTTTCTGCAGCTGCTAACTTAACTGCTTCTGTAAAGGCAGTATAGCCCTCACAGTGATCTGCCGCCTCAGAAGCAAGAGCTTCATACCTGTTGCTCAGCTGTAGTGTGAAGCTGGATCTCACACTTGGCTGTTGCAACAGAGATGACCAGTCATGCCGCGGAAAGGCAGATTTCGTTGTTTTGCTAGCACGCAGAAGTCTTACCTTAGCCACAATAAGGCGGTGATCACTGGAGAAGGGTCGAAGTGTAAATGCATTACAGTCTTGTATAGAGCTCCTGTATTTCCTACGAAACAGAATATGGTCTATCTGGGACTTGTGACCACTGGGTCCACTATGAGTCCATGGCTTTCCAGTTCGCTTCTTGAACTGGGTTCCAGCTGAAAACAATCCATTTCCAGAGATAAAATCCTGAAGATGGACAGAATTTCGGTTAACACTATTGGTATAGACCCAGGGCGATGTAGGTGATTGATGCAGACTTGCATTAAAGTCTCCCAGGAATGTTAAGAATGCATGCTGATCCACTCCATCAGTAGCTGCTTGTAGATCGTGGTAGAAATTTTCCACCTCCTCTACAGGGGCAACACTAGTTGGAGAGTAGCACACAATCAGAACCACCTTAGGAAACTTCTTAGCCAGTCTTCCAGAACATGAGAAGTGGCAACGGATGATGCGGTTAGAGATTTGGTCTATTTTGTCCAATGCTGCATGTGCAGTTGGATTCATCAATAGACCAATTCCACCATTGCCACTATCATCTGCTGACGCGAGGGCGAGTCGCCAACCGCCCCCCATGTCCTTAATCAGAACCTCATCAGTCTGTCCAGTCTGCATTCGGTGCTTTTGAACACCCACTGCGCTAAGAGAAAGCTTATCTGTCAAGGCAGTCAGCTCACCTTGTCGCATTGGGGACCCGAGTGTTAGGGTGTTTACTGAGGCTAGTCTTGTGACTTGCCTCAGATTCACCAATGGCTTTGTTGGTCGGGGTGGAACATGAGAGTAGCCTCCAACTCCAGAATCCCTCTCCCCATCACAATCTGGCCTTCCTGGTGACCCAGGGTTTGGGCCAGAAAGGTCATCAGGAAAGGGACTCAAAGAATTGTTGGCTGCTCTCTCTCCAGTAGGGGGTGAGACAGGCAGCCGGTCAGGAGTTAACTGACGCCTGTGAGGCCGATTGTGTCCGGTAATTCCACTGGCCTCTAGTGGCCGGACCTCCGCATTGCTAATGTAATCCATAGTGGGGGTTGGGGGGTGCTTTTTTGCCGAGTCAGCTCTCGGGGCAAATACCACACCCTGGTTTGCCATTCCACAGGGTGGGTGTCGCAATGGAGTCAGATATGAGGCCCATCACCCATATCTACTCTGGCGCACATGACCCACCATTGGCTGTTGCAGCTCATCTGCTGGGTCATGCCCTGTACCCTTGCTGCCAGGTGCAGGTCGCAGTGAAGTGCTCTCAGAGTGGACATGAGAACACTCTACTCCTGACCAGCCATTGGTAGATCACCATCTGCCTGGTCAGGGCATATACCCCTGCAGCCAAGTATATGGGTCCTTAATCCAGGACCAAGGGCGTCCTTATCCCAGAACGAAGGGGGTCCTAGTTACAGGACCAGATTTGCCCTAGTAAGAGGGTCTATGCAACTACAGGTGGCACCTCCTTTATGCTGCATGGAGGTGGCAAGTTTTCTTGATCAATGACCTAGAATACCTGACCTGACCTGACCTGACACATACAGTCTAGATCACTTCAAGTATGACAACTGACCAGAAATACTCTGACTATCGACTACCGTATATCTCCTACCAGAAATACACCCACAACAAAGTTTTAGTTAACTACTATGCCTCTATATTTTTGACAGACAGATGAACAGAGAAAGTTAAGATTTACTTCGATTACATGTAAATTTGAAAAGCTACATAATTAAAATGCGCTTCTGATGCAATAGATAACTCAAAAATTATTTTTTCTCGAATTATCTGATTTCTATATGCACTGACACCTGTCGTTCTTTGAAATTATAAAGATTTTACTGCGGATCAAAATAATAATGTATTGATCATATGGAAATGGGAACCAATTTAAGTAAAGTAAACTCACACATCACTGATTACAAAGAAATAGGAACCCAAACAGGTCAGTTAAACTCAAACATCTTTGATTCTAAAGAAATGGGAACCAAATCAAGTCAAGTGAACTCAAACATTACTGATTCTAAAGAAAGGGGAACCAAATCAAGTCAAGTGAACTCAAACATCACTGATTATAAAGAAATAGGAACCCAAACAGGTCAGTTAAACTCAAATATTACTGATTCTAAAGAAATGGGAACCAAATCAAGTCAAGTGAACTCAAACATTACTGATTCTAAAGAAATGGGAACCCAATCAAGTCAAGTGAACTCAAACATTACTGATTCTAAAGAAATGGGAACCAAATCAAGTCAAGTGAACTCAAACATTACTGATTCTAAAGAAAGGGGAACCAAATCAAGTCAAGTGAACTCAAACATTACTGATTCTAAAGAAATGGGAACCAAATCAAGTCAAGTGAACTCAAACATTACTGATTCTAAAGAAAGGGGAACCAAATCAAGTCAAGTGAACTCAAACATTACTGATTCTAAAGAAAGGGGAACCAAATCAAGTCAAGTGAACTCAAACATTACTGATTCTAAAGAAAGGGGAACCAAATCAAGTCAAGTGAACTCAAACATTACTGATTCTAAAGAAAGGGGAACCAAATCAAGTCAAGTGAACTCAAACATTACTGATTCTAAAGAAAGGGGAACCAAATCAAGTCAAGTGAACTCAAACATTACTGATTCTAAAGAAAGGGGAACCAAATCAAGTCAAGTGAACTCAAACATTACTGATAATAACAATATAATCGAGGAATTAAAAACAACTGCAAATAAGTTAGAATCAAGAAAAAGGTGCAGGTCTTCATTCATATTGATGCTAATCCTAATGTCGGGTTTACGTTGGAAGAGAGGAATGGGAATATCTCTTTGCGACATGCTAAGTTATAAAGGATCGTTAAACACAATAGTTACCAAAGTATGCGATAATTGTATTTATCCAGTAATTGTGTTTGTTTTCATTTTTTCTAACGCTTTCTTATATATTGCTTCGTGTGTTCACATTTACATTTACTATGGAGTTGATGATTTATTTGTGCTCGCTTATAGCCAAGCTCAATCATTTGTTTTGGGAGTTATCACTTTTCTCTTATGGTATTTGATACATTATAGAAATGGGCACTTTGCAAAAATGCAACAATTTGTATATAAAACCGAAGATAATTTTGAGAAACCTCTATGGCCACAATCGCCACCCTATTTACAACGTCGAGTGAAAATTATAAGTGAACTTGCAAAAGGTCGTTTATATTTGGGATGGTCACTTCGTATATTTCTTATTACTGTTTCTGCAATAATAACATTATCGTTTGTTATGGGTATCCTTGAAGATGAATTCAATTACTTATTTATAAAAACGATTATCGCTTATCCATTTAAATTCAACAATTGGCCATATATATTGCCAATACGAATTGTAGCAATGTCATACAATATTTTTATAATTGTCGCTTTTTATTTCCTTGTAATTGATGTTATTGGCGATAGCTATGAAGAATTTTCTCAGTTTGTAAGTGAAATTCAGTTTAAGAAGGACACGAGCTGCTCTTTTAATGCAGATATTATGCTATTAATGAGGTTACAAAAACGAGACAAACTCATTAATATTTGGTGTGGCCTTTTGTTAGCAGTCGAAATCCCAACACTTTGCTTCGTTGTCTATCAGGGATTGCACATGACATTCGAGCCAACTAGACGATTATACAGTGTGCCAATCATGATGGTTGCACTAGGTATACAAGTAATTGTCTCGACTGGCCTGATGCTGTGGGTTATGGGTCGCCAGTGTGACTTCAATCAAAGTATGCTGGATGCTATCAACACAATTCATATTGATTACGATAACATGAAAGAACTCACACAGATATCACTGCTGTTTCAGATTGTAAAAAGTCAGCAGTCGGGTTTCACAATCTTAAATATGTTTACAGTTGAAAAATCGTTCTTGGTTACATTATTAGGTATTTTCATTTCATATACTATTTTACTATATCAAAGTGACACTTCGTAATCACCAGTTACTGGTAAATAATGTATTATAATTATTATTATTATTATTATTAAATTATTTAAAGAGAACACTGGATGTCCTAACAGGCCTAAAAATATCATTCAAAAAGTTTGGTTCTACAGTAATAGTAAACAATTATATAGTCCTACTGTAGGACTATATAATTGTTTACTATTACTGTAGAACCAAACTTTTTGAATGATATTTTTAGGCCTGTTAGGACATCCAGTGTTCTCTTTAAAGAATATAATTATTAAAATAAATTATATGCTACCATATTGTTGATTTAATTTGTTCTCTGTCATCAAAATACATTTCAGCAGCAACAAAACAAATATTACATAATACAATTTACAAATATTCAATATTTCAATATTATACTCATTCAGAACACCATTATATAGTTAAGGCATGTGTAGGTTGTGTAAAAAAAAAAACATTTTCTCAATGCCCATTGGGCATTCGCTTTGTTTTGTAAATGAATATATTTTTATTGTTTATAGACGTATTTACTAACCATTAACGAAACCCGCGAAGCAGAAAGCAAACAACAATATTAATTGCAGCATAATTAGAGATAGTTAATGAGGTTTATTGTTAATGAAGGTAGATTGAATGTTCCCTTGTCTTTATTCTATAAAATACGGCAACTATTTACACTTACTGTATAAATACAGTATCACAGTGTACATACAGTACGTCGTTTTAAAACCTTAAAGAGGCCTGTCTATGATTGTAATATCAACGAATACTGCAATATTGTCAACTACGCCATAAATTAGGCCACTTGGACAATCTTATACGTCAAAACGGAATGTATTACTGTAAGCAAAGCAAGCAAACAGTCGGCCGAAGCCGGGGGCGACCCGAAGGCTCCTCTTTCGATATCTGCTACCCGAAGGTAGGGGTGGTCGCTACTCCTATCCCAAGATTTGCTCCCAGTATTTAACTGGTACTCATTTTATCGACCCCAGTGGATGAAAGGCTGAGTGGGCCCTGGCGGGGCTGAACCTACAACCAATAGATTGCAGGCCCGGCGCTCTACCAACTGAGCAACCCCTGTATTACTGTACTGTATATTTAAAGGACGGAAACTACAGTACCTGTTAGGTACAAGTCTTACTGTCTTAAAACACAGTCAGAATTGGAGTTCCTGAACTCGCTGACAGTAAAAGGACAAAAATCCCCCGACGCTTACATATGATGAAGACATACGATGTGCATTTCTTACTGTTTGCTGCTGCAAAAAGGCAATAGCTTCTTCTATTCGGACGGTAATATAACAATTACTGTAGGTCTATTTAAGTTACGAATGACATGACATAATAACTCTGCAAAAGCCTGCAGAAGTAACGAATAAAATTTTACGAAAGTTCTCCTCAATTCTTATATATTTGGAATTCCATAGAAAGTGCAACTGAGAACAAATTACATCGTTAAAATAGCATTTCAATTAAACATCTGGTTTCTACGTGACTAAACACCACTTCTCGATTTCATAGTTGATGGGAAATCTCATTAAAAACATACAGTGTCCTCTAAATCAATGACGATAATAAGATATGCAGTAATGATTTACGGCAGATGAGTTGCCATCTTATTTGAAGATAGCGATAGCGATGTATTTGAAATTTGGAAAACGGGTTGGTGTGCGAAAAATTTTTGGGCTAGAAATAATCGAATAAGGGGTAACAAGGTGCCCTGAATCGAGTGGCGGGGTGTGTTTGCAAAAACACCTGGAAACGGTCGACTTTGCGGGTTTAAGTAAGCCAGGGAAGCAAATTTTGAAAATCGGCTGTGATTGGCTGCTACATATTTGACGTCACTACGCAGTGCTCAGATAATTTCTTATATTGGTTTCTATGGACGGTGATTTTAGATCCATTTAAATACACATTTAAGGGGGGGGGGGGGGGGGGGGTACACCATTTTCGGACAACTCTTCGATTTATCACTCTCAGTGTTTCATAATTGTTTGAGATCATAATTGATCATAATTCATAATTGAGAGCACCAAATGCAGACTGGACAGGCTGATGAGGTTCTGATTAAGGACATGGGGGGCGGTTGGCGACTCGCCCTCGCGTCAGCAGATGATAGTGGCAATGGTGGTATTGGTCTATTGATGAATCCAACTGCACATGCAGCATTGGACAAAATAGACCTAATCTCTAACCGCATCATCCGTTGCCACTTCTCATGTTCTGGAAGACTGGTTTAAGAAGTTTCCTAAGGTGGTTCTGATTGTGTGCTACTCTCCAACTAGTGTTGCCCCTGTAGAGGAGGTGGAACATTTCTACCACAATCTACAAGCAGCTACTGATGGAGTGGATCAGCATGCATTCTTAACATTCCTGGGAGACTTTAATGCAAGTCTGCATCAATCACCTACATCGCCCTGGGTCTATAGCAATAGTGTCAACCGAAATTCCGTCAATCTTCAGGATTTTATCACTGGAAATGGATTGTTTTCGGCTGGAACCCAGTTCAAGAAGCGAACTGGAAAGCTATGGACTCATAGTGGACCCAGTGGTCACAAGTCCCAGATAGACCATATTCTGTTTCGTAGGAAGTACAGGAGCTCTATACAAGACTGTAATGCTTTTACACTTCGACTCTTCTCCAGTGATCACCGCCTTATTGTGGCCAAGGTAAGACTTAGTCTGCGTGCTAGCAGAACAACGAAATCTGCCTTGAGGCAGCAGATCACTGTGAGGGCTATACTGCCTTCACAGAAGCAGGTAAGTTAGCAGCAGCAGAAACAGTTCCTGTATACCTTCAAAACAGGAAAAGGGCCCCCTGGACTGACAACAAAATCCAGAAGTGCCGAAATGACCTATATAAGGCGCAGAAAGAGTCCCGACTTAAACAGACTACAGCGGCCAAGAATGCAGTTAAGGCTGCATCTAGGTCCCTGAACAGGCAGTACTCTGCATGACCTACTATAGTAGGTCATGTACTCTGTTAATCTACAGGAGCTAATAAACCAACAGGGTGATGCCATCAATGATGCCGACGATAGCAGGCAACCATCCCAGACATGGGAATCGATCAACTTGCTTACTGGGCGGAAAAGCCAACCAACCACCAAGGTTAAGGCTGAATCACCAGCCGATCGCCTCAATGGTTGGAAGGCCCACTTTGAAAAGCTCCTCAATAATGACAGGGTATTGCCTGATAACTTTATAGAAGTAAAAGTATCTGAGTCTGTACTCCCAGATATTCCCACTGGCGATATCCTTTGCGGAAGTGAAGGCTGCTGCAAAGAGCATTAAGACCAATCGTGCCAGTGGAGTAGATGGTGTTCCCCCTGAGGTCTTTAAAATACCTGAGTGTTTAAAGCTCATCTATCCCATCATAGTAGACATGTACCGAACAACAAGAGTCCCACAAGAAATGAAAACAAATAAGTTGGTGCCAGTTCCCAAGAACGGCAACCTGTATGTTCAGCATACTTTCATTATATGGGATTCCTGATGAAATTATTGCAGCAATCAGATTAGTATACGATGGTTCGACAACATTTGTGTCTACTGTTGATGGTGACACAGAACCATTGAAGTGTTATTGGGCGTCCTCCAGGGAGACACACTTGCAACATTCTTGTTCATAATTGTGGTTGACTATGTTCTACGCATGTCTTTAGATCATCATAATGATGATGGGGTGATGATAACTCCACCTACTGGCTCCAGAAGTCTAGGAAATCCTGCCAAGTACCTAACTGATCAAGACTTTGCTGTCAGAATCACTAGAGGGAGACCAACGGCTCCTCAGCTCATTAGAACATGCTGCTTCTAGTGTCGGTCTTTTTATTAACTCCAGAAACACCAAAATTTTGACAGTTAACTTTGAAAGTTCTCAGCAAGTCTCTGATCGGATGAGCATAAACTCAAAGGATGGTATGCTTGAGCGAGCATGTCGACGACTTCTGTTACCTGGGATCATGGATCCGGAAGTCAGGTGAGGACCTTCGAATACGTAAGGGAAAGGCATGGGCAGCCTTGAATAGGCTTTCCAGGATTTGGAAGTCACCGAGAATTAATCGGAAACTTAAGGTCCGATTATTTAGAGCAGCAGTAGTTCCAGTACTCCTCTATGGGAGTCCATGCTGGGCTCTAACTGCTGAGGACACCAAATCTCTGGATGGCACATTCACAAGAATGCTACGCCGGGTTCATTGTGTCAAGTACAATGCACACATCTCCAACCAGACACTATATAACATTGGAGGTGTCTCATTGGTTCCCCCAAGCTTGACACTAGAACAAAATCGCCTCCGCTTTGCAGGACATTGCTTTCGCCGTGAGGACCAGCCAGTGCATAATCTTGTACTTTGGCAGCCTCATGGAGTGAAAAAGCATGGTGGACACTCTGGACAGCCCATGACTTTCTTAAGACGCATCTTAAAGGACACTGGCCTTGAAGATGCAGATGATCTAGCAAATGTCATGGGTGATAGGGAGTTGTGGCGGCGCAATTTTGTCGACAAGCCGGCACAGCATTCTTAAAAATGCAGCTGCAATGCAGCATGCCGATACTAGTAGTAGTAGTAGTAGTGGTTTTGGCTTAAATTTGGAATATAGGTGCCTAAGATGGTATTCTACATGACAGGTCAGAAAAAATTTTCGCTATTTAATATTAGTTAATACTAGTTAACAATAAAAAAAACTTGGTTGCGCTTAAAACCCTAAGGCTTTTACAGTCTTCAATCTAATCACATGAAAGTTTATTTATATGATAGATCAAAGATGGGGCAACATAACTATCAGGCGAAATTTTGTAAAAATAATTCTGCACCGCTAGGTGGCGCTGCAAATTTATGCAAATTTTTAGGTTTTTTTATAAATAGTATTAAATTTTATTAACAAAAAATTTCGAAAAGTTGTCCGACACTTTTATGCAGGGTGGCTATCTAGACACCCACAGAAATTTTCAGACTAATTGCTCAAAAATTGTAGAAGTAGTAGGGTTTTGAAGTTGACAATTTCATAAAAAAAATAATTATAGATAATCGACCTTTCATTACATAGTAATATTAATTTCAATAGGATTCCCTAAATGGAAATTGTTATAACTTGAGTCTTGCGCGTCTTTTATTCCGGATATATTCCGGATTCCGGATATATTCCAAAATCGTGGATATTTTGCTCCAAACGAAGTAAATAACGTGGGTCCTTGATCTAAACAATGACGACCAGCGCGAGACATCTGTGGAACAATTAATATTAATTAATACCCTCTTATTAGAATTAACGGCTTAACTAAAACAACTAATACACCAGGCGTGTTACATTAGTAGATGGGGCCTCAGTAAATGGGACTATTGTAATACTTTGGGAAGCAGGACAATTCAGTCCCGGAAAATTCGGTCCGGACAATTCGGTCCAGGACAATTCGGTCCCGGACAATTCGGTCCCATTTATTTAGTGTTTTGGGACCGAATTGTCCGGACCGAATTGTCCGGTACCGAATTGTCCGGACCGAATTGTCCGGTACCGAATTGTCCGGACCGAATTGTCCGGTACCGAATTGTCCGTGACCGAATTGTCCGAACCGAATTGTCCGGTACCGAATTGTCCGGGACCGAATTGCCCGGGACCGAATTGTCCTGGACCGAAATGCCCGGACCGAATTGTCCGGAACAGAATTGTCCGTGACCGAATTGCCCGGACCGAATTGTCCGGTACCGAATTGTCCGGGACCGAATTGTCCGCGACCGAATTGTCCGGGACCGAAATGTCCGGACCGAATTGTCCGGTACCGAATTGTCCAGGACCGAATTGTCCTACATCCATACTTTGTACAGTACTGTATGCGAACTTTGTTGTAATGAACTCCAGGTGCGAACTTACAGTAGTTGCAAGAAAATTTCCGGTATGCCTACATCCGTTCCGGTTCCGGTATGCTTATGTGTGTATGATGCGACTGCGGCCTTTCAAAAAATATCTTTGATATTTCACCTCTTCTAACGAGGGATTCGAAATTATTAACCCAACTAAAGTAATATTCACGGAACTAAAATAACTAAAATAATGTCTTATAACAATTATGTCTGATCAATGAATGTACAGTAGTTGATAGTTGGCATATAGAATGTTGGTGTTTCTGTTACAGTTACATTGTATATTTAGATACAACAAATGCAGAGGAAACTGTGAGGAAATATTAAATAACCATACGGGAGGGCAGGAAAGTCTAAGCAAAACATAAGTAACAGCCGAATGTGTCAGACCAACAATATTGATGATCCGTAACTAAGGAACACAAACGCTTATTATTTTGGTTTCTAATGACAACATTGTTTAATAAAGTATGTGTTCTGTTTAAACAAAGTGAAAGATTACCATAACTCTAAGTATAATATTGAACATGTAAATGTAAGTAAATCAATAAAATCTACCAAACAGGTTTGGAACGACCGACGGTGGCCCTAAACTGAGGTCTATTTCCCAACGCATTGGCTTTACTCTGAGCCAATCGCTGCGTCAGCTGCGGAGTCTGCATGACCATATCAATGGTCTCCTGAGTGGATTTGCTCTCCTTGTGACCGGATCCCAAGACTTCCTTCTGTATAGATAAACATTTCTTTAGCTGCTTCAAGGCCTTGTCAGGATGGCCCTGAACCAACCGGATTGTCCCCAACTGTTTGTACGAATGTGCCGTTTCTGTCGACAACTCGCCATAAACAACTTCTTTTACACGTAAAACTTCTAGAATATCAGCTGCTGATTCATCCAAACGATCGTCGACTTCACCACGAAAACCAACTTTCTTACATTTGGTTTTCACGGCTATCAAATCGTCCCAAACCTCGACAGTTTTCGCGTGGTACAGACCGTGTGCCGACTTGGAGCAGTTGAGCGAGTCGTTGAGATAAGTTTCCGCTGCCGAATCGGCCTCCGGCGTCGCGTTGGCCATGTAGGCGCGCGCAAGGAGGTGACCCGATTCGACCATCTCCGGGGAATCTTTGGCGAGGACAGCGGAAGCGATGGAATGAGCTTGCAAGAAGCTCACGATAGCTCGCTCTTTGTCACCCTTACGGGATAAAACGCGACCCAAATTTTGATTTAGACTCAGTAATTTAAGACTGTCGGGTCCTTCATGTTTAGAGACAACTTCGATCGCTTTGTTGTAACAAGTCTCTGCTAAATCGTATTTCTTGAGCAACAAACAGAGTTTCCCTAAAGCAGTGGCTATTTTAAGGTCCCATTCCGACGCCTCTTGCGGGTCTACCACGCACAGTCTAGAACGCTCATCTGCAACACGTTCCGCTTTGAGTAACTGGCGTTCCGCTTCGGGGAATTTGTTCTGCAACATTAGGGAACGGCCGAGGTTGTAGTAGGTGCTGATAAGGGCGCCGGTAATCTCGCTTTTATTTATACTCGATTCTGATTGGTTGACCCCGCTGAGCAGGATGTCCCGCGCGGACTCGGCGTGCCGCTGCCCCTGCGGCCCTAATTGGCGGTAGTCAAGGTAACCGCCTGCCAACGCCGCGTGCGATTGGGCCACCATCCAATGGGATTCTCCGTAGATTATCTGTGATAGGAACACGCGTTTACGCAATTCTTCAATAACCAACTGCGGTTTGTTTCTTTCTACCATTAACTGCTCTCGTTTAATCGACTCTTCGAATAATACTTCGGGGGGAGTTGCATCGACCCACGCCAACGTTCCATCGCTTAGCCGAACTTCCATGGTCTTCCGGACACCCCCTTGTTTGGGTTTATCTCGAGCAAGGAATTCCGCAGACTGGTCCAGGTCGTAATCCTCGTCGTATAGAAAGTCGCTGGTACCAAGACTCGTTCCCGGACCCCCCTCGCTTCGATCGGTCGCCAAGGAGACCACGCTGCCGTACTGCTTAGCTATTGAGTCGACGTCAGGGATGGGCGTGTAGGCTGTAGGCACGTCCACAATGCCATGAAAGTGTCTACCACTCACGGAAGAGTCAAAGGTTCCCATAGTTGTAGACATTTTTGATTTTTGTTTGTCGTTTAAAATGTAGTTAAATTAATGAAAAATATAATACGTAATAAAATAAATTATATAGTTTTAATAAATTAGGAATTACCTATTTTAAAAAATAATATATTACATAAAATTAGCAAAAAATTATCAAACAATTTAGGACTAATTATTTACTGGTTGTCAATTATAACATATTTTAGAGTAATTATAATCTTATGCAATAATTACTTACTGTAGGCCTAGTGATTACTGCTTTAAATAAATTAGAAAAATTGAAGCCACATAGGCAATAATAGCAACCCCTTATTCAAAGATTAACCGGACCATACAGTAAATCGTTTGCGCGTATATTCAGTGTCAAAGAAAATATAAGAAACAAATATCAATGAACTCAGTATTATTCAAAAGCACAAAGTTTGGTAGCTGAAATCCCACCGCAACGTTGCCCCAGCAACGGGTAACAACAAGTTACCCGCTAAATACAGTGTGTGCCAAGATAAAGTGAACGCTACACACCATTGGAGATTGATATCACTACTACACTGTTATCGGATCTTCGATATATTCTTATGCGCTTTTAGAGGCAGTTGTAGACATAGGCCATTAACTAATTTAACATTACAACACTCTATATAAATTAAATAATTTCAACATCCCTCAATATGTTAATTGTTTAAAAAGTATGTTGCATAATGTAATAAAATATTTTGGTAATAATTAGGGAATATTAATTCTTTTACAATAAATAAAACGCGTTTTTAGGCCAGAAATCTGAAATTTGAAGGGAATCCCACCATATTTTTCTAAAATCACCTTAATTATTAATACAATGAGTAGTAAGCACACAAACTGTAATAAAGGAGGGAGTTAATAAAAAATGTCATTTGATTTCTAATCTTACACTAGAAACATGCCACCTGCAAAGTATGCTTGTATTTCAATATAGAGCTAACAAAAATTGGGTTTATTGTTATTCAACTTACAGTATTTAAATTAACACAATTTTAGTAACCCCCCCCCCCCTACCAGGAGAGGTGGCCATGAAATAATTTATAAACCAAAATTTGTGTTATTTTAATAAAATATATAATATACATTCGTGTGGGTTTTTAACTATTTTCCACCCAAGGGACACTTAGAAATAGTATAAAAATTTACAGGATATTTTAAGAATTTATTATCGTAATTTTATAAGGAAAGTTTTTTTTATTTTATTAATATCTGATATAAGTGAAGACTCGCAGACTATGAATGACCGACATAGCGTTCTCTCAATGGGGTCACTCCCTTACGACTTGGATCAACCAACGGTTGCCGGGAGACACCCAGACACCTTCGCGTACAGACCCTTCGGGGCCGCCCAATGGTTGAACTCCGCCCTACAGGAGACCCTGTTACCCAATGCCCCATGGCACGGGCTAAAGACAACCATAGCGCGAGATCTGGCCCAACGCGTTAAACCAACTCTAAACGATAGCAACGAACAGAGAAAACAAATAATACTCCATCTGCTAGGCGCGGAATTTCTCTCGCAATATTTAACAGATCAGATACCAAATCCAAGCGCCATCGAGCTGCCAAACATGGAACTTGAAACTCGTGAGAAACTCGAAAGCGAGGCGACGGCTTTCCTTTACAGCCAGGTAATGAAATCAGCTAGAGAGACTCAATGTTACTCAGAGCCGGGAACTAGTTACAAAGAAAATACGGCTAAAGAATACGTCGAATTCGTGGAGGATACCTAT
Source organism: Nemertoderma westbladi (assembly GCA_032718475.1). NCBI lineage: Eukaryota > Metazoa > Xenacoelomorpha > Nemertodermatida > Nemertodermatidae > Nemertoderma > Nemertoderma westbladi. The sequence continues at coordinate 22,560 of JAUCBJ010002234.1, read as the reverse complement.
AAGATTGCGCATATTAGTCTAGATAGGTACAGACAGCAAGCTGACGCGACGAGGAAACGAAATAAAAACGAGGAAATATCCAAAGGTAAAACAGCTGAAAGTCCAGGGGAGAGTATAGCTGATTCGGTATCGTTAGATTCGCGGATGAATATAACGGATTCCCGGCATCCGAGAAGACATCGGCATAGAGTCGCTTCAGATGTGCTGTTGGCGAGGCAACGGGCACCCCGGCTGTCGGTAGTAGCGTCGACCCCGTTGCTACAACAACAGGAAGACCACGCGACACCGCCGAACTGTTGGTCCGAGGACAGCGATTGGTTGGGGAGCGGCATCACGCACATCCTAGCCAGGGATTCGAAGCGAATACCGGTTCTATGCGAGAAACTTAGGGGACACCAGTTACCGGCGACGCTAAGGGCATTCATATGGACAGAGGCGTTGTTCAAACAAGAAAGAAAAAATATCGGAAAAGTTAATGTAGAGAAAGTAATTAGAGAGCGTTTTGGTAGGGCTGTCGCACGGGGAACTATAGATCTTAAATTACAGAAAGCGACACGATCACAAATAAGCGGGTTAATAGAGCACGCAGTCATAGAAACATTCCATAGAACGCCATGTATGCAATCGCATGGAAACCAATCACTAATCAACGAGACCTCTAAAGCAATGAACATTCTCTATGTATTCAATAGGAGTTACGAACCTTACTACATCCATTGGCTGTTTCCACTTCAAATGGCATACATTGCTTGGCAGGCAGAAGCCGAGCAACCCTACAATATGTCGATGTACTTAACACTCCTAGAACAACATCTGTTTCCAAGGTGGCCGCAGGTGTTTAAACTAGCGGAAAACGTATTAAACCATGTAAAAACATTCGATGAAGAATTTTATGACCATCTAGTTGTCACCTCCCTGGTAAATATAAATATAGTAGACACTAAAGATTTTTTAGCCCAACTTATATCACTTGAAAAGGAGCAGGCCAATGGAATCCTCCACGATTCGGACTCTAAATCAAAGCCACGGAAAGTTATCAATAAAGAAATTCTAGCAAATCCATTAATATTTATACGTAAATGGATTGGCGAAGGGTTTGTAAGCATTTTGGATATGCAAGCAGTGTTTTACATTTGGGATCAATTGTTTATTACACAATGGGACCCAGTTCAAATACAAAACATTTGTTTGACCATGCTTTTTCTTATGCGTGATTTCTTTATGGAAGCGCAAGATTATCACGAGATCAAACACGTATTCCTCTATCTACCGTGTCGTCTTTACACACAAGATTTGCAGAGAGGATTTAACCATATTGCGCAGAAGAAAGACCCTAAAAGAGTCTCTAGAATTACTCGGTTTAAACCCCAGGAATGGAGAGACAGGGATGAGCCTGCCTTGCCTAGTCCGCTAAAAGAGCCAGCACAACGGCCAATAAAAATACCAAGCACTTATAAAAGCGTGACACCAAGCCCAACGCCTAAGTCGCCTGATGTAGAACCGACTAAATCGCCTTCACCGACACCTCCTGTCAGTCGGTTTGTACAACCTTTTGGTGTCAAGGCTTTCCGAGTGGTTCTGTTTTATAAACAGTTACCACATGGTCTCGAAGAATTGAACCCACTGTTTATTCGCATTATGGTTGTGGTTTATTATGGAGATTATAAACTACGTGCCCTGCAGTCCCACACGATACCCGAACAGAAAGAGTCAAAACCCACTGATAAAGGACTCAAATCCTATAAATTTTACTTCACAAATGAAAAAATGGAATTCGAACAACTAGACACCCAAGATTATGAAGGAATTTCCGATGACCAGAAAGCTTTCATTTTAATGCGACTTATGTATACGAAGAGCACTGAAGACTATGTGTCTACTCAGGCACCATCTACAATTAACTTGGGTTACGGTGTCTTACCAATGGTAGTCCAAGAAGGGAAAACAGACGCATTGAATGCATACGATGCTGAAGAGCCAGGTTGGGTACTAACACCTGGTACCAAGGACATTATCATACTTCCAGGCAACGTTCCAGAACACGCCGCTAATATGCTGCAAAGTAAAAAACTATCAGCTGATCAACCTCAGAAAGGGTCTAAGTTCAGTTTGACTGCTTTCACACCAAAAAGCGCGACCAGCAACGTTAAACTGCGTAAGCGACGGAAGCACGTTTTTGTCTCGCTTCCAATCAATGTGTTCTGGACGTCCTATAACCCAGCCTCAAAGCAGAACCTCCCCAAGGCCCCAGAGACTTCCTCCGCATTCGATATTTACATCGATGGTGTCCGATGGCTCCCCGACAACTGTGGTGTCTGTAAGGTAACCGGACGAATTATGAAAGCCGGTTCCGAAATCTCAGATATATTGGCTTACCCGGATATCAAAACCTCTGCTAGAAATCCAATATTTCGTTATAAAATGGCTGTAAATGAAGACGGCAAACAAGCAATTGATCCAGTGGCTGTGCTATTATTACGACTGTATATTATTGAGAATAATTCACAAACAATGGTTGTCGGAGGTACAAGTGTAATACAGCTATGGAACATTAAAGAAGAAGAAAAGGCCTACCTTAATGTGGGGGGCCATCAGTTACGATTGAAACATGGCGCACCCAAGAAAGGCCCGATAAATACTGCGACATTTGCGTCAAATCCCACAAGCGCTGGTCTTTCTATCTTAGTTCGCCTTCTGCCGCACTCAGAAGATCATGTAGAACCACCTCAGTATAAAGATGGATATTATATTTCAGAAGATTGTAAACCTAAGGACTGGGAACAGAGAGTGTTATCTTCTTTTTATCAAAATCGACGATATCCAAAAACGGTGAAAGAATCTATCGAGAAACTTATTGATGATGCTCAAAGGGATACATTATCATTATCATCTGTTGAAACAAACAATGTCGTTCCCGCAGTTGAAGATGACGTTGCGGTCAACTTTATGAAGGATAAAACAGACAAGGAAAATCTACCAGAAGAAGGCCCACCACCCTACATACATCTGAGGGAAACGATTCATTATGAGCTGGCAGCGGGAGTCAATATAAGTATGGAGGGAGCTTTTGGACTCCGAGCGAACAATCTATATGTTCAGGCCTTCGGGAGAATCAATCAAGGACCTGAGTCGGCCGCGATACAACTAGAGGAAGATGGCATCGCAAACGATGAAAAGTTTATTTCGAAGAACATCGACTATTCGAGTCTACAGATTTCGCCGAGATGGCAGGATGAACCGTGGTCTGTTCATCCGAGATACGACCCTCTCACCTCTCTAATTGTTCAACTTTTCGGACTGGAAGCGGTCTACGTGCCGGACGAGACGGGGTCCGGCCCCGGGAAGGTGGAACCTCGATCCGGTCACGAGGAGATTGAATTGGATGCCGACAGCCAGTTGGGATGGACTGCGGTCTCGCTGTTCTCGAACTGGAGTGTTAATGCCGGTGAACACTACATCCCCCTATTCGAAGGCCAACCCTCACCAGAGTTCATGACCAATGCGCTTACTATAAGCGTTGAGAATGCAATGAAAATAGCGTTAGAAGATAAAACCGATAAATTACATAGATTGAATGGTGCATTCAGATTAACGATGTGGGATGGTCATTACACAAGGAAACAATGTTATCCTTTAGCCAAAATAGAAACTTCTCTTGAAGCTATGGACAAACTTGAAAAATTTAAGAAGACAATGAGTATCTCTCAAGGGTCAAAGGTCAACCAACTGGTCCTTAATACTATGGCTAAAAAATATCAAGACAAGGGTGCAAGTGGAGAAAAATACAAGAAAAATGAAAAATATTATCAGGAAGCCATGTCGCAAACATTTGAGGATGTGATGGAAAGGGCATTGATGAATGCGGGCTATGGGCCTTTATAAAGTATTAATGATAGTTAGAGTTACGTAAATCAATTATTTATATTTTACGATGACTTGTAAAATTATCCACAGCTCCAATTTTTAGCAATAATTTTAATTATATATTATATTTCTTGTATGTTTGATGTATAAAATTTGTAAATTGTTTTAATTTGCCTTACTTTACTTTAATGATTACCAACACGCCGTTGTATTAATATTAATGCAGGTATATTTGATGTAACTAACAATACAGGTTGAAAAGTATAAATTGGAAAATCGAACAATTCGCCATTTTTTCATATCGTCATATTCGTGTGTCGTCCAATCTAAATCAAACATGTTAATTATTAAAAGGAAGCGATTGCGCTACCAACGTATATGTACCAAAGAAAATGGTTCTAGTATGAAATGTAATAAAAAACATTTCTTAATGAAAACTATAACAATAAACACCGGAAATATCTTGGCGTACTGGGTAGACAGAATATAAATAAGTGGTATAAGATTTTGTGCGTAACCCCTGAGCTCGAAAAAGTAATGCCTGGACTTGGATTTGAACCCGTCACCGCGCTACCTACCACCGAAGCTATCCAAACAGACGGGTGCGATATTTATTCGATTGGGTCTACAAGGGAAGTCTTTCTTGCCTATATTTTATACAACAAGGTTTACATTTCCTAAATAGCAGTCAGCCACTACTTTATTAATAGCGACCACTTAGAACTATATCCAGCTTGCTGCAGCCATTTCCACATTTTGTGATTCCGAGAATATAATGATAATGTTTTTTCAATGGAAATTTCTGTCTCAACCTCAACTAAACGGCGTGATATCAAAAAGTTTGGAATGTGTATGGCTAATTTTGAAAACCACCAAATTTTTCGAATTATTTTTTGACATGGCACATTCTTACATATTTTTGTAATCCCAAGCATCACTGTCCAGTGTACATGTCCAAAAATGTTGCGTTTTAAAAAATTATAATTATTATCAGGCGTAGTAAATGTAGGAAATTAAACTTTCTCTATCTTTGTTGCTGTTGTGTTATCCGACCTATTATTTAACTGCCCAATAAATTATATTTAAAACTGAATTACGTGATTTGGAGTTGGACATGGGTTTTATGACTTACCAGATCTGCTAGTTTGAATGCAGATATGAACTTTATCATGGAAACTACTGTTATTCAGCATTCCCACAGTAACATGAACCCCATTTTGACAAAATGTGGATATGGCTGGTTAGTGGTAACCAGTGGGACATGGCTGGTTAGTGACAACCAGTGGGACATGGCTGGTTAGTGGCAACCAGTGGGACATGGCTGGTTAGTGGTAACCAGTGGGACATGGCTGGTTAGTGGTAACCAGTGGGACATGGCTGGTTAGTGGCAACCAGTGGGACATGGCTGTTTAGTGGCAACCAGTGAGACATGGCTGGTTAGTGGCAACCAGTGGGACATGGCTGGTTAGTGGCATCCAGTGGGACATGGCTGGTTAGTGGCAACCAGTGGGACATGGCTGGTTAGTGGCAACCAGTGGGACATGGCTGGTTAGTGGTAACCAGTGGGACATGGCTGGTTAGTGGTAACCAGTGGGACATGGCTGGTTAGTGGTAACCAGTGGGACATGGCTGGTTAGTGGCAACCAGAGAGACATGGCTGGTTAGTGGCAACTAGTGGGACATGGCTGGTTAGTGGCAACCAGTGGGACATGACTGGTTAGTGGCAACCAGTGGGACATGGCTGTTTAGTGGCAACCAGTGGGACATGGCTGGTTAATGGCAACCAGTGGGACATGGCTGGTTAGTGGCAACCAGTGGGACATGGCTGGTTAGTGGTAACCAGTGGGACATGGCTGGTTAGTAGTAGCCAGTGGGACATGGCTGGTTAGTGGCAACCAGTGGGACATGGCTGTTTAGTGACAACCAGTGGGACATGGCTGGTTAGTGGTAACCAGTGGGACATGGCTGGTTAGTGGTAACCAGTGGGACATGGCTGGTTAGTGGCAACCAGTGGGACATGGCTGGTTAGTGGCAACCAGTGGGACATGGCTGGTTAGTGGCAACCAGTGGGACATGGCTGGTTAGTGGTAACCAGTGGGACATGGCTGGTTAGTGGTAACCAGTGGGACATGGCTGGTTAGTGGTAACCAGTGGGACATGGCTGGTTAGTGGCAACCAGTGGGACATGGCTGGTTAGTGGCAACCAGTGGGACATGGCTGGTTAGTGGCAACCAGTGGGACATGGCTGGTTAGTGGTAACCAGTGGGACATGGCTGGTTAGTGGTAACCAGTGGGACATGGCTGGTTAGTGGTAACCAGTGGGACATGGCTGGTTAGTGGCAACCAGTGGGACATGGCTGGTTAGTGGTAACCAGTGGGACATGGCTGGTTAGTGGTAACCAGTGGGACATGGCTGGTTAGTGGTAACCAGTGGGACATGGCTGTTTAGTGGCAACCAGTGGGACATGGCTGGTTAATGGCAACCAGTGGGACATGGCTGGTTAGTGGCAACCAGTGGGACATGGCTGGTTAGTGGTAACCAGTGGGACATGGCTGGTTAGTGGCAACCAGTGAGACATGGCTGGTTAGTGGTAACCAGTGGGACATGGCTGGTTAGTGGTAACCAGTGGGACATGGCTGGTTAGTGGCAACCAGTGGGACATGGCTGGTTAGTGGCAACCAGTGGGACATGGCTGGTTAGTGGTAACCAGTGGGACATGGCTGGTTAGTGGCAACCAGTGGGACATGGCTGGTTAGTGGCAACCAGAGGGACATGGCTGGATAGTGGTAACTAGTAGGACATGGCTGGTTAGTGGCAACCAGTGGGACATGGCTGGTTAGTGGCAACCAGTGGGAAATGGCTGGTTAGTGGCAACCAGTGGGACATGGCTGGTTAGTGGCAACCAGTGGGACATGGCTGGTTAGTGGCAACCAGTGGGACATGGCTGGTTAGTGGCAACTAGTGCGACATGGCTGGTTAGTGGCAACCAGTGGGACATGGCTGGTTAGTGGTAACCAGTGGGACATGGCTGGTTAGTGGTAACCAGTGGGACATGGCTGTTTAGTGGCAACCAGTGGGACATGGCTGGTTAATGGCAACCAGTGGGACATGGCTGGTTAGTGGCAACCAGTGGGACATGGCTGGTTAGTGGTAACCAGTGGGACATGGCTGGTTAGTAGTAGCCAGTGGGACATGGCTGGTTAGTGGCAACCAGTGGGACATGACTGTTTAGTGACAACCAGTGGGACGTGGCTGGTTAGTGGTAACCAGTGGGACATGGCTGGTTAGTGGTAACCAGTGGGACATGGCTGGTTAGTGGCAACCAGTGGGACATGGCTGGTTAGTGGTAACCAGTGGGACATGGCTGGTTAGTGGCAACCAGTGGGACATGGCTGGTTAGTGGCAACCAGTGGGACATGGCTGGTTAGTGGCAACCAGTGGGACATGGCTGGTTAGTAGCAACCAGTGGGACATGGCTGGTTAGTGGCAACTAGTGGGACATGGCTGGTTAGTGGCAACCAGTGGGACATTGCTGGTTAGTTGCAACCAGTGGGACATGGCTGGTTAGTGACAACCAGTGGGACATGGCTGGTTAGTGGCAACCAGTGGGACATGGCTGGTTAGTGGCAACCAGTGGGACATGGCTGGTTAGTGGCAACCAGTGGGACATGGCTGGTTAGTGGTAACCAGTGGGACATGGCTGGTTAGTGGTAACCAGTGGGACATGGCTGGTTAGTGGTAACCAGTGGGACATGGCTGGTTAGTGGCAACCAGAGAGACATGGCTGGTTAGTGGCAACTAGTGGGACATGGCTGGTTAGTGGCAACCAGTGGGACATAACTGGTTAGTGGCAACCAGTGGGACATGGCTGTTTAGTGGCAACCAGTGGGACATGGCTGGTTAATGGCAACCAGTGGGACATGGCTGGTTAGTGGCAACCAGTGCGACATGGCTGGTTAGTGGTAACCAGTGGGACATGCCTTGTTAGTAGTAACCAGTGGGACATGGCTGGTTAGTGGCAACCAGTGGGACATGGCTGTTTAGTGACAACCAGTGGGACATGGCTGGTTAGTGGCAACCAGTGGGACATGGCTGGTTAGTGGTAACCAGTGGGACATGGCTGGTTAGTGGTAACCAGTGGGACATGGCTGGTTATGGTTCTAATGGGTCGATATTGTAATTGGATAACTGATCTAGTAGAGCGGATCCCGGGTAGTAATAAGCACCGGTTCAAATCCACTTCCAAGCCATATTTTCTCGAATTCTTTTTCCTGTAGTTTATTCTACAATAAATTAGTTTACCAGTCGGTTTTTTTAAGCCTCTTTTAATACAAAAGCGAATCCCATTGAAAACATTGAATTGTCGGAAACAAAGAAAACTTTTTAGAAAATCATTATAATCTTGGATGTATTTATTTATTTATAATATTTTGCACATCGTTAGTAAACCGATTACCATAACCAGTCTTTCGGCCTGAATCCAATGGCAACAGGCGCAATAACGCTGACGTCATTGGTGCGAACTGTTGAGTAACTATAGGTAACCATGGAAACATACGACCGAGCGAGAGGCGCCAACATTGCCGGGGGTATCGACCCGTTGCCTAGTAACAACTCTATTTCTTTCCCGAACTAACTTTACTCTTCTTTGTTCCACGGACTTTCTTTTGCTTATTTTTCCTTTCCTTCCTCTGTTTCCTGGTCGGCCTCTTTCTTTCGTATAGGCCGTGCTGAATAAAAAGTAATCAAATCAAGCATTTAGGTTGTTGCGAAAAAGTACTAAAAATATTTAAGTAGGACCCGTTGTAACTGATAAATCAATTTAAACGATTTAGATCAATAAATTTAAGGTCTACATTTTGCTCAATGTAAATTGGTAATATAATACACATTATAGTTATATATATTTATTGTTTTATTTTTGAAGCCCGTGACAAATGTTTACAAAGCCAATATATATTGATATATTCACTATCATTGTTAAGTTATGATTAGCAGCTGAAATACTCGTCCAAGGTTTACATTTCATAAAATTCGATGACAGTCGACAATGGACCTCCCCCACGAATATGCAAATGGGTTTATCAATATCAGTTGAAAAGGTTATCAAGGATAGCGCCCTTGCTAACATTGAGTTGGAAGTAAAGCGTCATACTGAAACTTTTCAAAATTAAAATTGAACATAGTGAAGACAATTTTTGCAAAAAGTTTAAACTTACAAACGGTAAAGTTTACACCCCCATATGTTTAATGATAGTTTATAGTTAGCAACGAATGGAACATTTTCTGAAACCTTGACTCTTCGCCAATCAGGAAAAATTGATTTTGTCAAATTTGGAACTGTATGAACTCCGTCAGCCAACTGCAAACTTGCCATCAAAAAATGTTCACTCAAGGTCTACACCAAGGTCTACTGTAAGAGCTAAATTTAGTAAGTCGTATTTTGTTGCAATCCCTTGTAGCCAAATTTTATATGTTATAAAGTTTATCGAGACCCTTAATTTGATATATAAAGCAAAAAAATCCATCGAGGCATTCTAAAGATACAACTGTTTTCACTATAAATTTTTCACTATAACTGAGCCAGTACCTGTAATCTGTGGTTAGGCTCGAACTCCTACCGGTACTCACCCGCTGTAATCTGTGGTTAGGCTCGAACTCTTACCGGTACTCACCCGTTGTAATCTGTGGTTAGGCTGTAACTCTTACCGGTACTCACCCGTTGTAATCTGTGGTTAGGCTCTAACTCTTACCGGTACTCACCCGGCTGTAATCTGTGGTTAGGCTCGAACTCTTACCGGTACTCACCCGTTGTAATCTGTGGTTAGGCTCGAACTCTTACCGGTACTCACCCGTTGTAATCTGTGGTTAGACTCGAACTCTTACCGGTACTCACCCGCTGTAATCTGTGGTTAGGCTCGAACTCTTACCGGTACTCACCCGTTGTAATCTGTGGTTAGGCTCTAACTCTTACCGGTACTCACCGTTGTAATCTGTGGTTAGGCTCTAACTCTTACCGGTACTCACCCGTTGTAATCTGTGGTTAGACTCGAACTCTTACCGGTACTCACCCGCTGTAATCTGTGGTTAGGCTCTAACTCTTACCGGTACTCACCCGTTGTAATCTGTGGTTAGGCTCGAACTCTTACCGGTACTCACCGGCTGTAATCTGTGGTTAGACTCGAACTCTTACCGGTACTCACTCACCCGCTGTAATCTGTGGTTAGGCTCGAACTCTTACCGGTACTCACCCGCTGTAATCTGTGGTTAGGCTCGAACTCTTACCGGTACTCACCCGCTGTAATCTGTGGTTAGACTCGAACTCTTACCAGTACTCACCCGCTGTAATCAGTGGTGAGGCTCGAACTCTTACCGGTACTCACCCGCTGTAATCTGTGGTTAGGCTCGAACTCTTACCGGTACTCACCCGTTGTAATCTGTGGTTAGGCTCTAACTCTTACCGGTACTCACCCGCTGTAATCTGTGGTTAGGCTCGAACTCTTACCGGTACTCACCCGCTGTAATCTGTGGTTAGACTCGAACTCTTACCAGTACTCACCCGCTGTAATCTGTGGTGAGGCTCGAACTCTTACCGGTACTCACCCGCTGTAATCTGTGGTTAGGCTCGAACTCTTACCGGTACTCACCCGTTGTAATCTGTGGTTAGGCTCTAACTCTTACCGGTACTCACCCGTTGTAATCTGTGGCTAGGCTCTAACTCTTACCGGTACTCACCCGTTGTAATCTGTGGTTAGGCTCTAACTCTTACCGGTACTCACCCGTTGTAATCTGTGGTTAGACTCGAACTCTTACCGGTACTCACCCGTTGTAATCTGTGGTTAGACTCGAACTCTTACCGGTACTCACTCACCCGTTGTAATCTGTGGTTAGGCTCTAACTCTTACCGGTACTCACTCACCCGTTGTAATCTGTGGTTAGGCTCTAACTCTTACCGGTACTCACTCACCCGTTGTAATCTGTGGTTAGACTCGAACTCTTACCGGTACTCACTCACCCGTTGTAATCTGTGGTTAGGCTCGAACTCTTACCGGTACTCACCCGTTGTAATCTGTGGTTAGGCTCTATCTCTTACCGGTACTCACCCGTTGTAATCTGTGGCTAGGCTCTAACTGTTACCGGTACTCACCCGTTGTAATCTGTGGTTAGGCTCTAACTCTTACCGGTACTCACCCGTTGTAATCTGTGGTTAGACTAACTCTTACCGGTACTCACCCGTTGTAATCTGTGGTTAGGCTCTAACTCTTACCGGTACTCACTACTCACCCGTTGTAATCTGTGGTTAGACTCGAACTCTTACCGGTACTCACTCACCCGTTGTAATCTGTGGTTAGGCTCTAACTCTTATCGGTACTCACCCGCTGTAATCTGTGGTTAGGCTCGAACTCTTACCGGTACTCACCCGTTGTAATCTGTGGTTAGGCTCGAACTCTTACCGGTACTCACCCGTTGTAATCTGTGGTTAGACTCGAACTCTTACCGGTACTCACCCGCTGTAATCTGTGGTTAGGCTCGAACTCTTACCGGTACTCACCCGTTGTAATCTGTGGTTAGGCTCGAACTCTTACCGGTACTCACCCGCTGTAATCTGTGGTTAGGCTCGAACTCTTACCGGTACTCACCCGTTGTAATCTGTGGTTAGGCTCTAACTCTTACCGGTACTCACCCGCTGTAATCTGTGGTTAGGCTCGAACTCTTACCGGTACTCACCCGCTGTAATCTGTGGTTAGGCTCTAACTCTTACCGGTACTCACCCGCTGTAATCTGTGGTTAGGCTCGAACTCTTACCGGTACTCACCCGCTGTAATCTGTGGTTAGGCTCGAACTCTTACCGGTACTCACCCGTTGTAATCTGTGGTTAGACTCGAACTCTTACCGGTACTCACCCGCTGTAATCTGTGGTTAGGCTCGAACTCTTACCGGTACTCACCCGCTGTAATCTGTGGTTAGGCTCGAACTCTTACCGGTACTCACCCGTTGTAATCTGTGGTTAGGCTCGAACTCTTACCGGTACTCACCCGTTGTAATCTGTGGTTAGGCTCGAACTCTTACCGGTACTCACCCGCTGTAATCTGTGGTTAGGCTTGAACTCTTACCGGTACTCACCCGCTGTAATCTGTGGTTAGGCTCGAACTCTTACCGGTACTCACCCGTTGTAATCTGTGGTTAGACTCGAACTCTTACCGGTACTCACCCGCTGTAATCTGTGGTTAGGCTCGAACTCTTACCGGTACTCACCCGCTGTAATCTGTGGTTAGGCTCGAACTCTTACCGGTACTCACCCGTTGTAATCTGTGGTTAGGCTCGAACTCTTACCGGTACTCACCCGATGTAATCTGTGGTTAGGCTCTAACTTTTACCGGTACTCACCCGTTGTAATCTGTGGTTAGACTCGAACTCTTACCGGTACTCACCCGCTGTAATCTGTGGTTAGGCTCGAACTCTTACCGGTACTCACCGGCTGTAATCTGTGGTTGGACTCGAACTCTTACCGGTACTCACCCGCTGTAATCTGTGGTTAGGCTCTAACTCTTACCGGTACTCACCCGTTGTAATCTGTGGTTAGGCTCGAACTCTTACCGGTACTCACCCGTTGTAATCTGTGGTTAGACTCGAACTCTTACCAGTACTCACCCGCTGTAATCTGTGGTAAGGCTCGAACTCTTACCGGTACTCACCCGCTGTAATCTGTGGTTAGGCTCGAACTCTTACCGGTACTCACCCGTTGTAATCTGTGGTTAGGCTCGAACTCTTACCGGTACTCACCCGTTGTAATCTGTGGTTAGGCTCTAACTCTTAGCGGTACTCACCCGTTGTAATCTGTGGTTAGGCTCTAACTCTTACCGGTACTCACCCGTTGTAATCTGTGGCTAGGCTCTAACTCTTACCGGTACTCACCCGTTGTAATCTGTGGTTAGGCTCTAACTCTTACCGGTACTCACTCACCCGTTGTAATCTGTGGTTAGACTCGAACTCTTACCGGTACTCACTCACCCGTTGTAATCTGTGGTTAGACTCGAACTCTTACCGGTACTCACTCACCCGTTGTAATCTGTGGTTAGACTCGAACTCTTACCGGTACTCACCCGTTGTAATCTGTGGTTAGGCTCTAACTCTTACCGGTACTCACTCACCCGTTGTAATCTGTGGTTAGACTCGAACTCTTACCGGTACTCACTCACCCGTTGTAATCTGTGGTTAGACTCGAACTCTTACCGGTACTCACTCACCCGTTGTAATCTGTGGTTAGACTCGAACTCTTACCGGTACTCACTCACCCGTTGTAATCTGTGGTTAGGCTCGAACTCTTACCGGTACTCACCCGTTGTAATCTGTGGTTAGACTCGAACTCTTACCGGTACTCACTCACCCGTTGTAATCTGTGGTTAGACTCGAACTCTTACCGGTACTCACTCACCCGTTGTAATCTGTGGTTAGGCTCGAACTCTTACCGGTACTCACCCGTTGTAATCTGTGGTTAGACTCGAACTCTTACCGGTACTCACTCACCCGTTGTAATTTGTGGTTAGGCTCGAACTCTTACCGGTACTCACCCGTTGTAATCTGTGGTTAGACTCGAACTCTTACCGGTACTCACTCACCCGTTGTAATCTGTGGTTAGACTCGAACTCTTACCGGTACTCACTCACCCGTTGTAATCTGTGGTTAGACTCGAACTCTTACCGGTACTCACTCACCCGTTGTAATCTGTGGTTAGGCTCGAACTCTTACCGGTACTCACTCACCCGTTGTAATCTGTGGTTAGGCTCGAACTCTTACCGGTACTCACCCGATGTAATCTGTGGTTAGGCTCTAACTTTTACCGGTACTCACCCGTTGTAAACTGTGGTTAGACTCGAACTCTTACCGGTACTCACCCGCTGTAATCTGTGGTTAGGCTCGAGCTCTTACCGGTACTCACCGGCTGTAATCTGTGGTTGGACTCGAACTCTTACCGGTACTCACCCGCTGTAATCTGTGGTTAGGCTCTAACTCTTACCGGTACTCACCCGTTGTAATCTGTGGTTAGGCTCGAACTCTTACCGGTACTCACCCGCTGTAATCTGTGGTTAGGCTCTAACTCTTACCGGTACTCACCCGCTGTAATCTGTGGTAAGGCTCGAACTCTTACCGGTACTCACCCGCTGTAATCTGTGGTTAGGCTCGAACTCTTACCGGTACTCACCCGTTGTAATCTGTGGTTAGGCTCGAACTCTTACCGGTACTCACCCGTTGTAATCTGTGGTTAGGCTCTAACTCTTACCGGTACTCACCCGTTGTAATCTGTGGTTAGGCTCTAACTCTTACCGGTACTCACCCGTTGTAATCTGTGGCTAGGCTCTAACTCTTACCGGTACTCACCCGTTGTAATCTGTGGTTAGGCTCTAACTCTTACCGGTACTCACTCACCCGTTGTAATCTGTTGTTAGACTCGAACTCTTACCGGTACTCACTCACCCGTTGTAATCTGTGGTTAGACTCGAACTCTTACCGGTACTCACCCGTTGTAATCTGTGGTTAGACTCGAACTCTTACCGGTACTCACTCACCCGTTGTAATCTGTGGTTAGGCTCTAACTCTTACCGGTACTCACCCGTTGTAATCTGTGGTTAGGCTCTAACTCTTACCGGTACTCACTCACCCGTTGTAATCTGTGGTTAGGCTCTAACTCTTACCGGTACTCACTCACCCGTTGTAATCTGTGGTTAGGCTCTAACTCTTACCGGTACTCACCCGTTGTAATCTGTGGTTAGACTCGAACTCTTACCGGTACTCACTCACCCGTTGTAATCTGTGGTTAGGCTCTAACTCTTACCGGTACTCACCCGTTGTAATCTGTGGTTAGGCTCTAACTCTTACCGGTACTCACTCACCCGTTGTAATCTGTGGTTAGGCTCTAACTCTTACCGGTACTCACTCACCCGTTGTAATCTGTGGTAAGACTCGAACTCTTACCGGTACTCACTCACCCGTTGTAATCTGTGGTTAGGCTCTAACTCTTATCGGTACTCACCCGCTGTAATCTGTGGTTAGGCTCGAACTCTTACCGGTACTCACCCGCTGTAATCTGTGGTTAGGCTCGAACTCTTACCGGTACTCACCCGTTGTAATCTGTGGTTTGGGTCGAACTCTTACCGGTACTCACCCGCTGTAATCTGTGGTTAGGCTCGAACTCTTACCGGTACTCACCCGTTGTAATCTGTGGTTAGGCTCGAACTCTTACCGGTACTCACCCGTTGTAATCTGTGGTTAGGCTCGAACTCTTACCGGTACTCACCCGCTGTAATCTGTGGTTAGGCTCGAACACTTACCGGTACTCACCCGCTGTAATCTGTGGTTAGGCTCGAACTCTTACCGGTACTCACCCGTTGTAATCTGTGGTTAGGCTCGAACTCTTACCGGTACTCACCCGCTGTAATCTGTGGTTAGGCTCGAACTCTTACCGGTACTCACCCGCTGTAATCTGTGGTTAGACTCGAACTCTTACCGGTACTCACCCGTTGTAATCTGTGGTTAGGCTCGAACTCTTACCGGTACTCACCCGCTGTAATCTGTGGTTAGGCTCGAACTCTTACCGGTACTCACCCGCTGTAATCTGTGGTTAGACTCGAACTCTTACCGGTACTCACCCGCTGTAATCTGTGGTTAGACTAACTCTTACCGGAACTCACCCGTTGTAATCTGTGGTTAGGCTCGAACTCTTACCGGTACTCACCCGCTGTAATCTGTGGTTAGGCTCTAACTTTTACCGGTACTCACCCGCTGTAATCTGTGGTTAGGCTCAAACTTTTACCGGTACTCACCCGTTGTAATCTGTGGTTAGACTCGAACTCTTACCGGTACTCACCCGCTGTAATCTGTGGTTAGACTAACTCTTACCGGAACTCACCCGTTGTAATCTGTGGTTAGGCTCGAACTCTTACCGGTACTCACCCGCTGTAATCTGTGGTTAGGCTCTAACTTTTACCGGTACTCACCCGCTGTAATCTGTGGTTAGACTCGAACTCTTACCGGTACTCACCCGCTGTAATCTGTGGTTAGACTAACTCTTACCGGAACTCACCCTTTGTAATCTGTGGTTAGGCTCGAACTCTTACCGGTACTCACCCGCTGTAATCTGTGGTTAGGCTCTAACTTTTACCGGTACTCACCCGCTGTAATCTGTGGTTAGGCTCAAACTTTTACCGGTACTCACCCGTTGTAATCTGTGATTAGGCTCGAACTTTTTTGCTAAATCCAAACTGTCGTAGATTAGGGCAAATCCTGTTGTTTTTCCTCCGCCAAATTTTGTTCTAATAAAAATAAATTGCAATTAATAGAAAATAAATATACATCTAGGCATATAATGTTCGCAAGATGAGACTTTGTTTAGGAGCACTAAAAGTTGGTGGTATAAACATAGAACATGTGAGGCAGTGGCTGCAAGGTGTGACTATGCTAAATGCGTTTTGGCGAACTCTGAATTATTAAAAATAAAACTTCAAAATAAAATGAATTGATTTTTTTTTACATAAAATAAACAACATTTTCCGATTTTAGGGTGTCGTGGTAGGGAATAAACAAACAATGTTTTATTATAAAAGCCCAATATAATAACTACTGGTAAATACATAATCTAAAATATCTCTTTATATGAATTACATATTTATATATAATTAATCCCTCAACTCTCACCAGGGGAAATTCGAAGCAAATAACAGCTATAAATACAACTGTAGCCTGTTCTAGGCCTATTTATTTCGTTTAATGTTTTGGTTAGAATAACGTGTCACTTTAACCTGCTCTTTTCCCTTAGTTGAAAGTTTAACATTACTAATTAGCTGAGAAGGGATTTGCATCCCCCCCACCCCCGGTCTCGTAATTTGTGTAGTTGTACTTTTGTAGTATGCCGCCGCCACCTGTGGTGGCGGTATGCCGCCGCCACCACAGGTTAAATTCTAATTATAGATTTATTTGATAAGACGAGACTCACTTAAATCCGAAGGTAAATATTGTATCCGACCCAACTTTATATTGTTTAGCTAGTTTCTCGCGGATGTCAATCTTCTTCGGAGTTGGTGAATCTGGGTGGATAATATCGATAACCATCTGACGTCGCGCTAGAAGTGGGTTCTTTA
The DNA here is from genome assembly GCA_032718475.1 of Nemertoderma westbladi. NCBI lineage: Eukaryota > Metazoa > Xenacoelomorpha > Nemertodermatida > Nemertodermatidae > Nemertoderma > Nemertoderma westbladi. The sequence continues at coordinate 5,559 of JAUCBJ010002234.1, read as the reverse complement.
CGTGTTTTCGAACACGGAATGTGCACTCCGGCTGTGGAATAATAATTGGGAATATGATACATACAGACATTGTTTGTTAGGTACACAGGACGTGATAGTCAGTCAGACAGTCAGATAGTGCGCCCACTGCACTGGTCCGATTAATTGTATGTCAAATAGTAAAATAAATGTTGTAATTGCTTCGCATTTGTGATCACTAGAGGCAAAAATTCGTTTTATTTTAAATTAAAATTTTTTTCAATGTCAAAATATAAGTCGAATTTTTGACACTTTACTTTGGGTTAATGTTGTTCAAAAATTATTTTTGCAGATGATAATAGACAGGTAGATGAGTTTGAATATTGTGTTCCTAAAAAATGGGTTGACTTGATACATATTGTTTAACTGTAATTCATTAGCCTACGCCTAAGGTATATTCTGCAGTTATTTCTAAAATGTTTCGTCATACTTGAAAACCTTGATTTTGCAAAAGTTGTGCTTAAATTCATTGATTTAGTTCTGTCTGTCTGTCGTTAGCAGTTTTTTCTAAAAACATGTTTTGTCTTACCGGTACCGTACTTACTTGTGTCACTATATTGTAATGAAAGTCTTTTTCGTTTTTAAAGTGCAATTTAACTTGTTAAATATTATAACTATTTACATACTTTTGTGTAAAGTATAAAGTAGCACTTTACAGTGTGATGATCCGAGTGGCTTTGTTACACGAACGAACGTTAGTGAGTGAGTGAAAATAAAGCCACGAGGAACAGAACACTGTAAAGTACTTTGCAACAAGTACAGTAGTTTTATTCCAAAATGTTAACATTACAAAATGATTGTACATAGGCCCTGCCCTATACATTACAAGTGATAGAAACTGAACAAATTATATTAGTTGCTGTATAAATAAATGTAAAAATGACAAACTACTGAACTATGTTATAAATAAGTCAGCTTATATTTATGGTGGCGTTTGGTGGAGCCATGTTATAATAATATAGCTAGGTCCTACTGGTTATTAATAGCTATACCACGCCTACGGGTAGGTAGGCAGGTAGGTAATGCAGTAGGCCTATCTGGCTGTCAGGCAAATTTCCACCTATTGTTTCAGTGTTTACGTGGTATCCAATGACGGCGTTAAGTAATGTCCCCTTAGTGTACATTACTTAACGCCGTCATGGGTTACCCGTTACCACGTAAACAATAACACCCAAATACAATACCGGTAAAGCATAAATGTGCAGGCCAATACAATGCTGTACCTGTAAGTAATGACCTCTAAAGTTGTAAAGTGCTAAATAACAACTCGCTGTTAATACTAACGGCGTTGCGTTGAGTAATGTTACAATTTTGGAATAAAATATTTTACCTTAGGCCTACCGTAAAAAATAGAGTTTAATTTTAGCCATAATTTTATATACCCGTCATACGTCGTTCATTTTATTAAAATTTCCAAGATGTATCAAGTCACCCCATTCTGCAGTTCTGTGGGGTGACTTGATTCTGCAGTAGTATTACCTATTCAGCTATTAGCAGATTAGTAGGCCTACAGTACTGCAGTAGTACGACTCTACAGTAGGCCTACTACCCGAAACGTGACTGTACTACCTACCTACTACTGTACTAGGTCTGACTGTACAACTGTAGAACTGTACTACTCCAGTACTCTGCTACTGTACTATGTCAGTATGTGGCCTACTGAAGGGCCTACCGGCTGTCGCGGCTGACCGGTACCGACTTACCATGTTTATTGTTTTAATTTAACAATACTGGTTACTGTAATGCAACAATCCAGAAATCAGCTAGCGAGCTAGGCCTATCTATCTCTGTACAGCTGTATCTACACAAGTCTGCAAGCAGGCAAGTTATTCCCACTCTCTGTCAGTACTGCAGTCTGTCTTCCTGTCACGAGCTGACGAGTGTCACAAGCTGACAAGATCTGAAGCTGAGATGATAGTATGAGTCCTGTTACGTTACTGCGCTGGTACGGCATACGGTACCGGTACATACAGACATATACAGATATACCAGTATACTGATATAATAATGTACTGATGTAATACTGTCAGACTGTAATACAGTAATATGGTGGAAACTGGTCGAAATTAAAGTGACAGACTGACAGAGTGTTTAGTTTACCGCTACTGAGTGTGGCGGTGTTTTTGTTTTGTAACAAATAAAATAAACGAAACTGTTTAAGATAAGTATCAGTTATTTGCGCTGGAGGTTATTTTTTACTGCGCACAACTATACCGGTTAAGTACTAAGGTTTTAAGGCAACTGCCGGGCCAGTACTGTATCTATGGATAAAGCGATAGTGAACTGACTCAATTATAATTGTATTAAAGCGGCTGTACTGGTACTCTATACCTGTCCTGTATACAGCCAGGGGCGCCGGAAGCAAATTTGTGCGACGGGGGCAGCTGCTAAAAAAGGTCACTTTTTATAATACGATAATAATATTATAAAAAAAGTTACAAAAAATTCAAATGGGATGTATTTTAATAATACTTATTAATTAACAAGTTGGCATTGCAAACAATTAAATATTGCCTAATTAAAGATAATCATTACAGCCTAAGCACCATAATGTTTACATAATATATAATTTAAAGGAGATTTAAAATTGAATGAATTGAGATGTACTTTTTTTATAATACTATATATAATAATATTTATAAATAAGTGACAAAAAATGCAAACGTGGTGTATTAAATAGTACTTATTAATTTCAAGTTTACATTGTATTTCATATTTGTACTGTACATAAAAATCAATGCATACAAGATGAAAATACATATAGGACTTTTAACACATATATACGGAGCCCCTAAAGGGACATGTGAATTTTTGTTTTCGCTAACTCGTGCGAACGACTTACTAAGTCGTGCGAACGACATACTAAGTCGTGCGAACGACTTACTAACTCGTGCGAACGACTAACTAAGTCGTGCGAACGACATACTAAGTCGTGCGAACGACTTAACTAATTCACTAAGTCGTGCGAACGACTTACTACAGTATGTCGTGCGAACGACTTACTAAGTCGTTCGCTTAGTATGTCGTTCGCACGAGTTAGTTAAGTCGTTCGCACGACTTATATATTATTAATTAATAGTCAGTTAGTGCGGGTCGTTTCCGTTGTGTTAGTTAATTCTGGAGGGGCACATTGCTGCCTCCCTGCCCCCTTGTCATAAGGGCAGGGGGGCAGCTGCCCCCGCTGCCCCCGTGCTTCTTCCGGCGCCCCTGTATACAGCTACATGGCTACACCTACAGTATACCAGATACTGCTGTACTGTACTGTAGTGTAGACCACGACTGCACCTCACGGTTGGGTAGTGAGCGCTAGGAATTGGAGTCTTATCTTCCAACATATGAACTACCGTATTACCGTGAGTGCCAAGTCGTTCGAATACACAAGGGAAAGACAGGGGGGGGCGCTCATTAAATGGGCTTTCCAGGATTTGACGGGAGCAGTCACACAGATTGAATACGTCGGAAACTTTTAATGTTTGATTATTTAAAAGAAGTAGAACCATTACTCCAATATGCTGGGCTCTAACTGCTGTTGATACCAAATCTCTGGATGGCACATACTGTACCTGTACATAAGAATGATACGTGTTCACTCTGTCAGTTACAGTACAATACTGTTAAATTTTCCGACAGACACCGTCTTTCAATCTTTAGGGAAGTATTTAAAATAAATTATGCCGGGTAGGTTTTCCTGTAATGGGAACGATTAGTGGGATGGGGTCTACTGTAAACTGTATTGCCGATCGTTTTATGGGTGTAAATTATTCAATGGCGGTGGTACAAATTTTTTGTTAAGCCAGCATAGCATCATAATCTGGACCTGCAATGCACCAATCCGATTATAGTAGATACAGTATACGGTAGTACAGTATACGGTAGTACAGTATACGGTAGTACAGTATAATAAGTCCTGCAGCTAAACTAACTTTTTTTAGATTTACATTTGTGAAATTTAATGATTGTTTAAGAATTCATGGAATGGAGCAGGTTACTACAGTGTCCTGGAATATAGTGTCGCATTTCAGTGACCCCCCCCCCCCCCCCCCCCCCCAATTTTTCTACAATACTGTGCCTATACAACTCCACGTTACCCATCATAACTCGTTAATTCACAGTACGTATAGGCCTACCAATCAACACAGATTTCAGCCAAATACTAGGCAAATTACATAATGCCCAGTTTAGCGACGGACGGAGAGGGATTCATGGCGCAGATAATAATAAATCCAAGAGAAAATCGTCACAAATAACTGCATAATTAGAGACAAAATGGAACTGTAACATGTAATATTGTTTATCGCTCAATAGTCTTCCACGGTTGAAATGTATCTACAATTTGTAATGAACATCCCGTTAGGTCAACTGTTAGCACTTTTCAACTATTAAAGTCGTTTAAATTAAGTCGATTAAAGCTTGGACACCCCAACCGTGGGCCCCATAATTTACTAACTCGCTCCCCGAGGTAAGAATCAAATCAGTGCGGTTTTTTTATTATCGTGGGGGCCGGACAGACTGTAAACTATGCTACCCTGTAATTTGGGTGCAACTACTGTAGGTCAGATAGAACGGATAAGAACCTGTTTAAAAAATACCGCTGGGTCCAGGATTCGAACCATTCACTATCCGTGTTACTCCTGTATTTGAACTTCTGCAACGGAGGTCAGAGGTTCAACATTAATTATATTATTGTATAATTTCCCTTACAACAGTTTTGTCGTTAGGCCGTTGTTGCTAAAATTATCACAGGGAAGTGCAGAGCCAATTAATTGCATAGTATAACTTTGTTGGGCACATATTTGCAAAGTCGGTAATGACGTCCAGGTGGGATCGGACAGAAATCTGGGAGGCAATGAGGACGGAAATTGCGGACATACAGGGTATCAGGTAGTATTTTTAGGTCTACCTTTTACCTGAGCCGCTGGCTGAATGGATAGAGCGTCAGACTTCCAACCCGAAGGTCACCAGTTCGATCCCACCAGGACGTCATTGCCAACTTTGCAAATAATAAACTAAATAATGGGGGCTTTCCCATGATATGGACTAGTTGCTCAGGAGATGGGGTAGTTCGGTGAAAGAATACGGTTTGTGAACGGTCGCTGGTTCTTTAATTTTTTTCAGGTTCATATCGCGATACGTTTCTATTTGAATATCACCAGGGGGCGCCTGTCTGCATCATGAAAAAAAAGACTGGAGGGAGAGTGAAAGTGTGAAACCCCAAATAATGTACAGTACTGTAAGCAACACAACACAACAAGATTGTTGCCGAATAAAGTTTCGCCTGTCTATAGTGGGCGACACGTGTAGTCATCACTTCCTATAGGGCTCGGTTGGCCGTAAGAGCAGGGGTGGGAGAACAGAGGGTAAAACCTAACCCGGCCGCCGTTGTGTAATTTTCAAGCAAAAAACCGTCGGCCGAAGCCGTTAGAGACCCGAGGCTCCTCACTCCTATCTGCTACCCAAAGGTAGGGGTGGACACTACTCCTATCTGCTACCCGAAGGTAGGGGTGGGCGCCACTCCTATCTGCTACCCGAAGGTATGGGCGG